>JACVTC010000163.1:270000-307500 GCA_016946835.1 Neocallimastix lanati (nom. inval.) | reverse complement strand
AACAACAACAGAATTACCGTTATTATTATCAAATATTCATTTACCAAATAAATTAGATCCAACAGAATATCCTTTAGCTAATCTTCAAACATCCCAAACATCTTTAAAACGTTTTTGCTATGATAATAATGGCATTCCAACTTATAAGAAAAATGTAAATATTTATTGTTTTACTTTTAAAAAATAGTAAAAAAATAGTTTAACAGAATATTTAATAATATTTTTATTATAATATTCATAATCGTAACATAATGAAAATATTATAATCATAAACATAATAATCATAATATTTATAATCATAATAATAACAATTATTATTATTAATCTACTTGTTTAAAATATTATTATTTTAGAATGATATATTATTAAATAAATCTTCAATTGAAAGTATAGTATTAAAAAAGAAAAATAGATATGGTAAATAAATTATTCATTATAAGTAGATAATATTTTTTTTTCTCATGAAAAAGCTTTATATTTATTAAAAATATATATATATATATATATTTTTTTTTTCCTTTTTTTTTTTTTTTTTATTTTTTCATAATTTTATTTTATTTTATGTTTATATTTATAGATACATCAGCAAGTACCAGTACAACAATAAAGAATTTACCTAGTCCAACTTTATCTCCAACACCATTAACTGAATCTCGTCAATTCTTGTCATCACCAATTGAAAATACAAATCATTCAATCAACATATTAAATAATATAAATGAAATATATAATGATGAAGTTATGGTAAATGGAGAAGCTAGTAGTGGCAGCAGTAATAATAGTCAAGGTAGTCATTATCATAAAAATAATAAAAGTAATAAAAATTATAATGTGAATAATAATTCATTAATGAAATCACCAACGCATACTAATAAAATAAATGATTTAAAACAAAAAGAAGAATTAGGTGAGGAGGAAGTTTTAGATTTAAAAGAGAATAAAGCGATTATTAGTAATAGAGAACTCTATAGAAAAATTTATAAGGATAATAGTTTTAGAGGTTTTGTGGAAGAAGATACAGATGAAGAAGAAAGTATAATGGAAGAAGAAGAAGAAGACGATGAAATAGTAGGTGAAGGAAGAATATCTAGTCATCACTATTATCCTAGAATGTCAAAATATAAAATACACTCTAAAGTAAATTCATCAAATTACTCAACTTGTTTAAATTCGGCTATTGCTGAAAATAATGGTAACTCAAATTTAGAGGATAATAAAGTTTTAGAAAATTGTTATGATGACAGGTGTAATTGTGAAAATTGTGACAATTGTTCTGATCAAGAGATGTATAATGAATATAATCAAAGGTCAATTAATCAACAACAGCAAGATCCTTTATCACCTTATCGTGGTACTTCCCCACCCACAGCGCTTTCTGATGTTCCAAATATAGTTACTATGTATGATGAACTAAATCCAAATACTCAGAATCTAGTTTTATTACGTTTATTAAAAAGATGTCCAGTATCCACTCTTCAATTTGTTTCATCATTAATTCTTCCAGTTCTTAAATATGATATCATTTCTTTACTTCCTGTTGAATTAACATATAAAATATTGAATTATTTAGATATTGAAGATCTTTATCATTGTATGATGGTTTGTCATGGTTGGAAAAAAATTATTGATTCTCCAGGTGCTGAATTAGCTATATGGAAACAAAAATTAATAGAGAAGCAGTGGTATGATGAAGAACAAATCCATGCCATTTTAACTGAATATAAGCAAAGAAAGTTAAAAGCTAAAGCAAAGAAAGCTTCTAAGCTTTTATTACTACAACATCCAAATTCAGAATATTTAATGGCTGCTTTATCAGCGACAAATTCAAATAATATGGCTTCTTCTCCTGTTTCTTCATCTTCATCGTCGTCATCATCATCATCAGCCACCTCATTTTCTTCTAATAATAATAACAACATGAATCAAAACAATAACAGCAATAATGATAATAGTACAATAACGCCAACCAGTACAAATATAAATAATTCAACAATACCATCTTCAATGGCAAGTAGTCAATTAAATAATTCTTCATCAAATATCAACCCTTCTATAAATAATACCAATTTTAAATTAACTCATGATATACAAGGTAGGAAAAAAAAATACTAATTAATTATGTTTGAATAATTAATAAAAAAAAATGTTAAAATATCAATATATATATATATTGATATATATTATATATGTAAATTTTAATAATAGAAATATAAATATTGATAGATATTTAAATAATTATTAAAATAGTGTTATGGAATGATAATCTTTATATTATTTTAATAATATTTAGTAATTAGAGATAATTCAATATATTAAATTATTGAATTAATTAGAAATAAATATATATAGATATATTAAATTATTAATTTTTTATTTTTAATATTTATAGTAATTAATTCATCAGAGCATGAATTCGTTAAAAATTGCCCTAAAAACTTTTATAAACGTATTTATCGTCGTAATCATCTCTTAAATCATAATTGGCAACATGGAAGATGTCATCAAATATCATTTTCAGGACATGAACAAAATGTGGTTACATGTTTACAATTTGATTCTGATAGAATTATCTCAGGTTCAGATGATCAAACTATTAATGTTTATGATACAAAAACTGGTCAATTACTTAAAAAATTGGAAGGCCATAATGGTGGTGTATGGGCTTTACAGTATTGGAAAAATACCCTTGTTAGTGGAAGTACAGATCGTACAGTACGTGTATGGGATATAGAAGAAGGTCGTTGTACACATAAATTCCATGGTCATACGAGTACTGTTAGATGTCTTATAATTGTCACTCCAACAGAAAATCCAATCACTCATAAAGTAGAACCAAAATTCCCAGTAATTATTACAGGTTCTAGAGATTCCAATCTAAGAATTTGGAAACTACCAGATATTAAAAAAGATCCACCATATAATTCTAGTGATTATGGTAACGGTTCAAATAATAATAATCCATATTTCTTAAAATTATTGAATGGCCATACGGACTCTGTTAGAGCTATTGCTGGAAGTGGTAATGTATTGGTTAGTGGTAGTTATGATCATACGGTCAGAATATGGAATATTTCAACTGGTGAAAATACATTTATATTAAGAGGTCATCGTGAAAAAGTATATAGTATTGGCTATTCACCAGAACTTCAAAAGGCTGCTAGTGGTAGTATGGACTTTAATGTACGTGTCTGGAGTACAACAACTGGTGAATGCTTATTTAATTTAGAAGGTAATTTAATTCTTTTAATTTAATATTATAAATATTATTAAATTATTCATCATAAATATATATTTTTAATTTATTTATTTATTATTATTTATTATTTATTTATTAATTTATTACTTACTAAATTTTAATTATTTATATTTATTTATATATTATTTATTTATTAATTTATTATTTATTAATTTTTAATTATTTATATTTATATATTTTTAATTATTAATTAATTATTATTTATTTATTATCTATTTATTAATTATTTATTATTAATTATTATTTATTTATTATCTATTTATTTATTTTTAATTATTGTTTACTTATTTGTTATTTATTTATTATCTATTTATTTATTTTTAATTATTAATTAATTATTATTTATTTATTTATTTTTAAATTTTATTTATATATTTGTTATATATTCATTTTAATTATTTTTTTTTTTTTTGTTTAATAATATTTATTTATTATGATTAATTTAATAAATATATCAATCATTTATAAATATTTTTTAATAAAAAATATTTAAAGGTCATAGTTCTTTAGTTGGTTTATTAGAAATATCGCCAAACTATATTATATCGGGAGCTGCTGATTCTACCTTAAGAATTTGGTCTGCTGAAACTGGTCAATGTATGTCAGTACTTAATGGTCATCAAGCAGCAATTTCTTGTTTCCATCATGATCCAAAATTAAATAGAATTGTTTCTGGTAGTGATGGTGGTGTAAAGTTATGGGAATTATGTTCTACTGGTCCATCAAGAACAAATAAATTATTATCTGATACAAGAAGCGGTATAAGTAAAAATGTTACATATGGTAAGTATGTAAGAGAATTAATTCGTGGTGTACAAGGTGTTTGGCGTGTCCGTATGGATGAAAGAAGATTAGTTTGTGCTGTACAAAGAGAAGGTGGTAGAACATGGTTTGAAGTATTAGATTTTGGTAGTGGATTAGATATTCTTAATGATAAAGATTTTGAAGATATAGATGAGGATCAAGAAGAAATATTAAGTAAAGCTAAGGAATTAAATGCAACACTTCAACAGAAAAATAAAAATATAAATGGATTAGATCAAATGAATACTGATGATGAAATTTGTTCTTGTTCAAATGCATCACTGGTAGAGCAACAATCTAATTTAACAGGAATATCTAATCTTTCAAATACTGAAGATGAAATGAATATAGTGAAAGAACACAATCAATCCCAACCGAATCCAAGTTTTGATTCATTAATGGCAGTTGATTCTAATGATACAATACCCCCTACAAATTAATAAAAAGAAAAAAAAAATTTTTTTTTTTCAAAATATTTAAAAAACATTGATTATTATATCCATAAAACAAATAATCGAAGAATTTTTTAAATTATAAATTATTATTTAATTGTCAGTTACAGAAAAAAGTAAAATGATATACCTTTTTTATCAATTCATAATTAATTAATTAATTTAAAATTAACCTAATACTCTGCAAATCAAAATAAATATTTTCTAGAATCATTTATTCAACATTTAATTTAAAATAACAAATAAACAACATCATCATCAACAACAGCAAAAAAAAATTAAAAAAAAAACCTAGTTTATTGCTTTTATATTTTATTTAAAATGATTTTCACATAAATTATATACCTTTTGAAGAAATAATTATAAATGATAAATTAATTTTTATTTCTTTATAAATATATATATATATTTAAAAAAAAAAAAATTGCTTGGATTTTAATTCTATTATTTTAATATTATATATATATATATGAAATTTATATATATAATTTTATATTTAAATATTATATATATATATATATATATATATTTTTTTTTAAAAAAAAAACTAATATTAATATATTTTTATTCACTTTAAATGTAAATATTATTATATTTAAATTATATTTAAATTTTATTATTTTATCAAGATTTTATTTTATTCTATTTTATTTTAATATATATATATATATAAATTTATAATTAAAAACTAAAATATAAAAATCAAAAACAAAAACAAACAAACAAATAAACATAATATAAACGAAAACAACAAACCATAAACAAAAGCATAACAGACAAGCAAACAAACCCAAAAAGAAAAAAGAAATAAGTAAAAACATTATATATATATATATATATATATATATTTTTTTTTTTTTTTGTTAAAAGAGTAATCAACTATACCTTTTTTAATTTTTTATTTTTTTTAAAAAGAAAAAAAAAATTTTATAATGACATTTTATTTTATTTTTTAAATTATTATTAAAAAAAATTTTTTTATAGTATTTTTATATCTTTTTACTTTATTATTATTATAATTATCTTTTTTATTATTTTTTTAATTTTATTTAATTTTATTGATGAACAAGTCTTTTTTTTTCGTTTGAATTATATATATATATTTATTAATTTTTCTTATTTAATAAATAAATATTTTTTTTTTAAAAAAAAAAAAAAAAAAAAATGCAAAATACAAAAATTTTAATAAAATTTATTTAATATATATTCATGGTAATTCAAAATAGAGGAATGGAGAAAAAAAATAAAATAATAAAAAAAAAAAAAAAAAAAACATAGTTATATCTTTAAGGATGGGCGAATAATAATAATAATAATAATAATAATAATAATAAAGATTAATAGGAAAATTTTAAAAGAATGAAAAAAAAAATTTTTTTTTTTTTTTTCATAGCAAAATAATATATAAAGAAAAAAGAGTAGAAGAAAAAAAAATGTATATATATATATATATTATATACATTTTTAATTTAATTAACTAATTACTATGGTTTTAATTTTCTGTTACCAGGATATAATTTAAAAAAAAAAAAAAAAAAATTATTTTATATAAGGGATATATAAATTTAACCATGTTTTGGAACTTGAAATATCTTATTATTATTTTAACTATATATATATGTATATAAATAAAATATCATTTAATTATAGTAATTTAAATTTTTTTTTTTTTTTTTAAAAAAAAAAAAAAAAAAAAATTACGCAGCAAAAAATATTATATGAAATTTTTTATTTTTTTTTTAAATAAATTTTTTATTTTTATTTATTTATATATATATGCATATACTAAAAAAAAAAAAAAACATCTAATATATATATATATATATAAATTATTAACTATTTAATATAATTATATATATTTAATTTTTCTTTTTTCTCTTTGTAATATTATTAATTATCCGTAATATTAGATAGATTGATATAATAAAACAAAATAGTATTTCATTTTATTTTTTTATTATTTTATTTTATATTATTTTATTTTATTTTATTTTATTTTATTTTTAATCATTATTATTTCTTATTATATTTTATTTATTTTTAATTTATTAATTAAAAAAAAAATATATATATAAATATATATATATAAAAAAATGAAAAAAAAAAAAAAAAAAAAAAAAAAAAAAAAAAAAAAAAAAAAAAAAGAATAAAAAAAAAAAAATGTTAAAAATTAAAATATCAAAAATCAAATATTCTTTCCTACCCATACAAAGAAAAACTACGAATCATAATAAATAAATAAAAAAAAAAAAAAAAAAAAAAAAACTACATAATAATAAAAATGTATTGAACGAATTATTTATATTATTATAATAAAATAAATAATAAAATTTTTAAATTAAATGTGTAATATGCATTATTAAAAGAAATTAACTTTTTAACTTTTATTATTATTATTATTATTATTAAAATAATAATAATAATAATGATTGTTTGTTATTTCTTTCTATTTATTTAAAATCAATAAACTTAATTGTATGAAATTTATATAAAAATTTATATTTAATATAATTATTGAGAATTTCTTTTTTTTTTTCAAAAAAAAAACTTTGTTATATCTATGTTTTTGCATTAATAACTACAATATTATATATATGAATATATAAATATATTATTTTTTTTCTTTTATTGGTTTATATATTATTAGTCAAAAAACTTATATTTAAAAAACTATTATCCTATTATCATAAATATAAAGATTTATATAAATATATATATTTAAATAGACTCTTAATGATCTACTTATGTATATATATATATATTTTATTAATATTTTATAATACACATATTTTAATTGTTCTTTTATAAATTAATTTGTTTATAATCTTTTTTTATAATTTTATAATCTTTTATAATTTTTTTTTTTCTCTTTTAAATAGTATTATAAAAAATAAAAGTTTTTTAAAAAATTAAACTTTTTTATTTAAAATTTGAAAATGAGTATTCACGGTTATTGAAAATAATTATTAAATAAAAATGAAATAAAATAAATAAAAATAAAAATATAATAAAAATAAAATAATATTAAAATAAAATAATATTAAATAAAATAAAAATAAAATAATATTAAAATAAAATGAAATGAAATAAAATAAAATAAAATAAAATACTATATATAAATCTTTTTTTTTTTTTTTAACAAATAAATTTGTATAATTGAATTAATAAGTAAAAAAACGATTTCTTTGTATTACTAATTAATTTATAATATAAACAAATAAGATATTAATAAGATTTCATTATTATTATTATTATTATATAAAATTATGGTTTTTATATAAATGATAAAGTTGGTATCTTAAATGCTTAAATAAAAAAAATTGATAGAAAATAAAGTTTTAAAACTAGCATCATCACTTTTTTAGTTTTTGGTTTTATTATAAGTTATTGTTTTAATTTTTATTGTTTTTATTTTTAATTTTTTTTTTTTGTTTTGTTTTGTTTTATTTTATTTTTTATATTTATAGAGATAAAATTATTAATAATTTTTATAGATTATAGAAGAATAAAATATATTATATATATATATATATAATTATTATATAATAAAATACATATATGCTTTAGTTTTTTTTTTTTTTTTTTTTTTTTTTTTTTTGATATTAAAATAAATATTACTATTAATTGATAAAAAAAAAAAAAAATTAATTTGTTTTATTATCAACATTGGAAAAACTAAAAATTATCAATAGAATATATATATATATATATAATATATTTATACATCATATATAAAAATTAAATTTTTTATTTTTTCCACACTATACTATTATAAATATGAATGGTTCAGGAAGTAGTGATATTGATATAGTACCAAAAGGTGGATTTAAACCTCCAACAGCTTTTATTCAAGTAAATAAAGAATTAAAAAAAAAAAAAAAAATAATAGTTTTTCTTATATATATATATATATATATATATATTTTTTTTTTTTTTTTCTATATTTCATTTTACTTTACTTTTAATAAGAATTTTAATAATAAATCATGATTATATATATATATTATAATAATAATAATATATATATATATATTATAATAAAATAAAAATATATATATTTTTTATTTCATTATATCAATTTTTCATATTAATATTAATAATAATATAAAATTATAATTGATTAATTATAATAATGATATTATAAAGGCTTCACTTGCTCGTCAATCAAAAATTAAAGAGTTACAGCAAAAGAGAAATGAACATAATTCTTCAGAAAGTATTAATACCTATGGAAGTAAATATTCTAATAATAATAAATTAAAATCAAGTTCAGGTATAATTAATAAATAATAATAATAATAATAATATTATTATTATTATTATTATTTTTTTTTTTTATATATATTTTAATATTTCATATTTTTTTGGTAATTATAGTAATAATAATAATATTAATAATAATATAACTAATAGAAAAAAAAAATAATAATAATGAAAATTTTTAATTTATATAATGATTCATTCATAATAATAATAATAATAATAAAAATAATAATAATAATAATAATAATAATAATATATATATATATATAAATAATATAAAGGTTATAAAAAATCAATGACATATAGTAATTCTATGGAATCGACTTATTCAAGTGGTCATATTACGAATTCATCATCCACAAAATCATCTAAAACCTTAATGGAAATAGAAAGATTAAAACAAGCAAGAGAGGAAAGAAGACAGAAACAAGCAGAAGATAGAAAAATTTTGGAAGAACTTAATGAAACCGATCGAGCTAATTTCATCTACCATCAATTGATTGATCAATTTCGATGTAGTTTTTATGATAATCTAGGTAAGGTAGGCTTATTTTTTTTTATTTTTTATTTTTTTTTTATAATACTATTATTATTATTATTATTATTATTATTATTATTATTTTTTCTTTTTCTTTTTTTTTTTTTAAAAAAAAATTTTTATATTTTTTAAAATATTTATGTATTTATTAAAGTTATAAATTTATTTTAATTACTTTTTAATTTTTATTACTTTATTTTATTTTTTAATTTTTATATTATATATATATTTCTAACGATTTTAAATATTTTTTTTTTTTATATTAATAATTAATAATTTATTAATAATATATTTTATATTGTTATACTTCAATAATTTTTTTTACTGTATTATATCATATGTTATTACCATAAATTAATTTCTTATATATATATATATATATATTTTATTATTATTATTATTATTATTTTTCTTATTAAAGAGGATAATTGGATAAATAAGGATGTTGATGACGACGGTAATATAAAAATTTGTGTAAGAAAAAGACCTTTAAATGATAAAGGTAAATCATATATTCTATTCATATATATAAAATATTAAAAGATATATATTTTTAATAAATAAATAAATAAATAAATAAATAAATAAATAAATAAATAAATAAATAAATCTGTTCAATTTTTTATGAATTTTATATTTTATTAATAATATTTTAAATGAATATTATACCTTTTTTTTTTTTTTTTATTTATTTATTTATTTATTTTGAATTATTATTACTATTATACTCTTATATTTTAACTTTATTTTTATTTATGTAATAATTTTTTTTTTTTTTTTTAAATTATATATATATATATATATAAAGAAAAATCACAGAATTCCTTTGATATTATCACCACAAAGACAGGAAAATATCCAAACTCATCATTATTTTTACATGAACCAAAGACAAGCGTTAATATGAGTAAAACCATTGAGAATCACGAATTTTATTTTGATTATGTTTATGATGAAAAATCGACGAATAAAAAGATTTATCTTGATATTGCTAAACCGTTGGTTGAAAATTTTTTTGATGGTGGAAAAGTTACTTTCTTTGCTTACGGTCAAACAGGTAAAGTTAAAAAAAAAAAAAAAAAAAAAAAAAAAAAGTCACATTTTTCTCTCTCTCTCACTCAATCATATACACACATACATATACACACATACATTTTCTCTCTCTCTTTTTATTTACATATATATATTTTTTATTTTTTATTTATTTATTTATTTATTTATTTTATTTTTAATACTATAAAACATATTAATTATTATTATAACATATTAATTATTATTATAATATATTAATTCTTATTATTTATTATTATTATTATTATTATTATATCTATTTTAAATTGTTTAAAACCACATTATATATATATATTCATATATATAAAAGGATCTGGTAAGACTCATACTATTTTTGGACCATCCGGTGGAAAATTATTAAGTGAATTAAGAGATAGTACTAATGATAACTATGATCGAGGTATATATGAATATGCTTGTAAAGATATTTTTAAGAAAATTGAGGAGAAATTAAGGGATGATACTGCTATTCAATATATTTTAAGCTTATGTTTCTTTGAAATTTATGGTGGGAAGGTGTATGATTTATTTAATGGTAGAACTAAAGTTAATATGTTGGAAGATAAAAATGGTGATATGCAAATTTTGGGATTGAAAGAAATACCGGTAGCGACTTACGATGATTTACAGGAATTATTAATTTTAGGTAGTCAGGCAAGAACTACAGGATCAACAGAAGCTAATCCGGATTCTTCTAGATCTCATGCTATCTTTCAAATGACACTCTATACCTATCCAAAACAACAACAAGGAAATTCAGATTCAAATTCAAATTCAAATTCAAATTCAAATTCAAATTCCGATTATCGTAATCTGGCATTCCTGTTACAGCAACAACAACATGTTGGTATTGGTAATTCGACTAATGATACCTATGGTTTAAATGTCCATGGTCGTTTCCTTTTAATTGATTTAGCCGGCTCGGAAAGAGGAGAAGATACCGGAAATATATCAAGACAAGCTAGAATTGAAGGTGCAGAAATAAATAAAAGTTTATTGGCTTTGAAGGAATGTATTCGTGCTCTTCATATGTCAAGAAAATCGGATATTAATTCCAGTCATGTTCCATTCCGTGGAAGTAAATTAACTCAAATTTTACGAGATTCATTAGTAGGAAAAAATTCAAAAAGTGTTATGGTAGCCACCATTAGTCCAAGTTCTCGATCTTGTGATCATTCTCTTAATACTCTTCGATACGCTAATCGAATTAAATCTTATAAATCATGTGGAAAGTCAATTGGTGGTAAAAATATATATTTATTATTTTATTATAATGAAAAAAAAAAAAAAAAAGAATTGTTATTATTTATTATTATTATTATTATTATTAATTAATTAATTAATTATTAATTATTATTAATTATTATTATCATTATTATTAATTATTATTATCATTATTATTAATTATTTTTATAACATACGCACACTTATATATATATACATTTTTTTTTCTTTATATATATATATATATATCTTTTATTTATTTATATATTTACATATAATTTACATTTATTATTTCTTTAATACTATTTACATGAATTTTATTGATTAAAATTTTATTGTAAAATATAATTTTATCCTTATTTTTTTTTTTTTTTTTTTTTTATAGAAAAAACAATGAATATATCAAATACAAAACAGTTAAAATCCTTAATTGAAAAGAAAAAAGAAAGTAATAATAATAAAGGTAATAATTCAAATGTATCCCAAAGAACATCCAATAGTGCAAAGTCTTCCACCCTCAATACTTCTGCTGGAAAAATTCAAAATCATCCAAATCCTAATAAATCTCTCTATCATTCTAACTCAAATAAAACTATAAATACTACTAATTTGAATAAAACAATAAATACCTCATCTTCAAATTCAAATTCAAATTCAAAATCTTATTCTAACGGTACTCCAACTTCAGCAGCAAAAAAATATAAACCATCATCTTCAACTTCAACTAAAAATACACATTCTAATAGTAGTAATAGTATTAATAATAGTAATAGTAATAGTAATAGTTCTTTTAAACAAAAATATATTAAAACTTCAGTACATAATACCAACAGTAGAAAGTCAGATGCTGTATCAAATTTTCATTCATCCGTAAAAGAAAGTTCTAAATTTAGTAATAATAATGTGAAAAGAGAACACAAAAATCCGTATAGTAGATCAAATTCAGATATGATAAATAATAATTCCATGGAAATAGAAGAAGAAATTTTAAAAAATAATAAAGATATAAATAAATATCATTCAAATATAAACATGAATAAACGTAAGAACTAATAAGCAATATATATATATATAAATAAATATTTAATGAATTAAAATACATTAAAAAAAAAAAAAAAAAAAAAAAAAAAAAAAAAAAAAAATTAAACTTAATACATTAAATTAATTATTTTTAATTCTTTTTTTTTTTTTTTTTATTTTTATTTTTTTTTTTTTTTCTCCTTCTTATTTTAATTATATTTATATATTTATTATTTTCAATAAAAAGAACAAAATTCCGATAGTAGTATTGATGAACTTTACAAATTACATAAAGAAATAAATAATAAGATTATAGAAGGCGATTCAATAGTAAAAAATCATTCCTATACCCTTAAAAAATGTTTAGAATTTGAAGAAGAAGAAAACTTTTTATTAAAGAAAATTGCAAAAAGTGATTTTGATGTTGATTGTAATGGAATTTTTTTTTTTTTTTTTTTTTTTTTTTATTTTTTTTTTTTAAAATTTTATATGTAATTTTGTATATATAATTTAAATATTTGAATCTATGTCCATAACTAATACAATATTTTTTTTTATTTTTATTTTTATTTTTATTTTTATTTTTTAATTTTTTATCTTTATTTTTTTTATCTTTTATTATTATAATTTTTTTTACTTCATTTATTGGAACTCTAAAATTATTACCTTTAAAAAGTCTATTTAAGTAGAGTAGAATTTATTGTAGAAAATAAATTAAACCTTCTTCAAAACCTATATTCTAATATTAAGACATATAAATCAAATATAAGAAAAAATTAAATAATTTTAAATTTTTCTTCAATAAATAAAAAATTTTATAAATAATAATTTAAAAAGATATTTAATACATTATATAGAGATATTTATTCAAATAAATAATCATGAATAAAAAAAATGAAATTAGACAAATAGCAATATCAATAAAAAAAAATATATTAAAATATAGAAAAATTTTTTATATTTTCAGTTTAGAAAAAAAAATATATTAATAATATATTAAAATAATAAAACATTATAAAAATTAATTATCTTATATAATTTATAAAAAGTTATTTAAAAAATAATAAATAGAAATAATTGTATTGCATACTAATGATAAAAGAAAAAACATGTAATTCTATTATTTTTTTTTATCAATAATATAAAACTATTATTTTTTTCCATTATTATTTTGTATAATAATATAAATTAGAAATATCAATAAAAAAAAAATAATATCAATGAAGATTTTTTTATATTAAAAATATATATTACATTATCAATATTAAAATATTTATTAAAGTATAATCTGTTGTCTAAAGTACGAAGTAATACTTTTCTTTTTTTCCTTTTTAATTAATAAGGAAAATGAAATAATAATGGAATAATAATTGAAAATTTTTAATATTTATGGTAATTTGAAAAAAAAAAAAAAAAAAAAAAAAAATCAAATTTTATTAATTATATTGTTGAAAAAATAGTTATTACCAAATTTTTTTTTTTTTTTTTTTTCATGAATGGTAGATAATAGATATAATTATTTATGATACATTCATATAATAACCAATTATTTCATTAGGTTAATAAATAATGGTAATAACTCAATATTTTAAAGGAAAATTTTAATCTTTCTCTAATTATTAATAAACTTTGTTTAATTATAATTTAATAAGAGTTAAGTAAAAAAATAATCTATGAAATAATTATAAAAAAAAAAAAAATATATATATATATATATATATATATATAATTCGTATGCTTATTTCCAATTATTTATTTTAATATAAAACTTATTCCTTATGTATTTTATTTATTATATTTATTAAATAGTTTAAATATTACAAAAAAAAAAAAAAAAATATATATATATATATATATATAATATCATGTATATTTACTATCAATATAAATATTTTTGATTACAATGTATATAATAAAAAAAAAGGGGGGTATATTATATATAATCATTATATTCTATACTAGTATTAGACATAAAATAAATATAGTAATAAAGAAAGATATTATTTTTGGTTGAGTTCTAATTCCAAAAGAGGAACTTTCAAGTACTTGATCTGGTGAAGTAACGGATGGTGCATTAACTGATCCAGTAGCTGCTTCGGTAGCAGAGACAACGACAGAATCATTTCCTGTAACTACTGTATACGATTCTCCTGCTTTCATAGATGGTGATGTGAAAAGAACTGTAGAATATGAAACATCCGGTGTAAATGTACCAATGACATTGTTACTGCTATCTTTTACTTCAATTTTTGTATTTACTGTTTGACTATTAACAGAAATTTGAATGTAGGGTTGATAGATAGATCCGGTTTCTCCCATTCCTCCCATTCCATTCATTCCACCCATATTTCCATGATCTCCTTGTGGTCCTTGACGTTTGTTTCTACCTCCCATTTTACCACCACCACCTGAATTAGAAGCAGTAACGATGACTGTAGCACCTTCAACAATAGCATTAGTACCTTCAGCATCTAACGCTGCCATGTTACCATAAACATCTCCTCCTTCAATACTAGTATAAACTTCTGCGTTTCCTCCAATATAAAGAACTCCATTAGAATCAATTCCATCAGCATCATTACCAGATACAGTCACATAAGTTTTACCTCCAACAATATTAATATAGACACTTCCATCTGTTCCAGTAGATTGTTGATTGTCTCCTGGATTTCCTCCTGGATTTCCTCCTGGTTTTCCTTCTGGATTTCTTTTCATATTAGAAGTAGTATTATTAGTATCAGTGGTTGAGATTTTTGAAGCATTTATTCCATCATCACTTGCTAAAACATGAACTTCACCTCCTATAATATCAATCATTTGTCCTTCAATACCTTCTGCACATTTTTTAACATTAACATATCCACCACGAATAGTAAGATGCGTTTCAGCATGAATTCCATCTTTTTCAGTAGAAATTGCAACATTTCCTCCATCAATAACTATATATCCTTTTCCTGCATCATCATCTTTTGTTACTTTAATAGCAGTATTCGTTGAATTAATATCAATCGTACCATCTTTAATACATATTGAATTTTTAGCTTTAATACCTCTCTGAACTGCACTAGGAACCGTAATATTTCCACTTACAATTTTTAAATCCTTTTTACACCGAATAGCATCACCATATTTTCCAGTAACACTTAAAGAACCAGTACCATTAATAGATAGATCACTATCAGTGAAAAGACAAGCATCTGGTTCTTCATCAACAAGATTAGTATAATTACTAGAATCGGTAAGAGTATTATCACCCACAAGAGTCATAGTAATTTTATCAGCGGTAACACCATAAATTGCAGGGCCATCATTACTTGTAATGATGACACCATTTAATACAAGATGAACAAAATCTTCCTTTGTCACTTCAATTTTAACTTGACCATTTAAAGAACCTTGAATAACATAAGTACCCGCAGCATTGATATTTAGAAGACCGTCAGAAGCGGTTGCACCAGAACCACTTACAGTACAAGTTGAATCGCTACATTTTATAGTTGCATTAGGTGATGAATAATCATCACTTGTATCTTTATTTTTATAATCACATGTCACAGGACCAGCAGTTAATGTTACTTCTTCCGAAGTAACTACAGATATTGTTAATAAATACGCTACTAGTAATATGATAAAATTTAATAATTTCATGTTTATTTGAAAATTAATTCTTTTATTAAAAAAATATATTAATTCTTTTCTTTATTTTTCTTATATTTTAATATTAAATTTTTTTTATTAAAATAAAAAAAAAAAAAAAGAATTAAAATAATAATTTTTTAATCAAATTTACTAATTATGTATAAATTGGATATGAAAAAGAAAAAAAAAAATTAAAAATATAAAAATAAAAAAAAAAAAAATGTTTATTTTAATTTGAAAATATTATGTAAAAAAATTTATATATATATATATATATAAGTGTGTGTGTGTGTGTATCATTTAAAGTCCGAATTTTATGTATTCATATATTATATTAAAATTAATGTTTAAATGGAAACAATTTCCAATTTAAAATTTTTTTAATTTTATATTATCATAAATGTTCAAATTACAAATATTAAAAAAGATTTTAAACTTTATTAAATAATAAATATATTTTATAATTAGTCATTAATAAAATAATATAAAAAAAAAAAAAAAAAATAAAAAATAAAAAATGAAATAAAATAAAATAAAATAAAATAAAATAAAAAATAAAGAAAAGTAAATATTAGAATATTATATAAATTATATAAAAATCAATTAAATATTTAAAAAAGGAAAAAATATATATGATAAATATTATGTATCTATTATATACTATATATTATATAATTAATAATAAAAATATGTATTTTTACCAATATGAATATATTTTGATATATAAAATTTAAAAATAAAATATAATGAATTTAATAAATAACTCTTATTGATTCGAATTATCTTTTGTTGGGGGAAGTTTTTATTTATGATTTATTTAGTTATAAATTTTAATTATTTATTATATAAAAAAGTAAATTATAATTTATTGAATACATGTATTTAATTATTGTTAAATTGAAAATATAAAAAGAAATTAGTAAATATATTTGGCATAAAAACATTGTAAAGAATAATTATAAAAAATTATTATTATTATTATATTCATAATTCACTATAAACTATTGAATTAATTATTTTTATAATAAATATTAAGTACTTAAAGTATTTTCATATAAAAGTATAAAAATAAAAAAAAAAAAAAGATTAAAATAATATTAAAAGAATAAAGTATATAAAATATAAAATAATAATATAAAATAATAATTATTTAAATAAATATTATTAAAAATATAATAAAATAAAATATCAACAATATTAAATAATAATATAAAAATAATAAAAAAGAAATTTATAAATTATTTCAACATAACATGTAGTTTCAATTGATTTATTAATTTATTTTTATGTAATTATACATAAATAAATTTTATTAATAATTAAAGTTTTTATGGTCATTTTATATCAAATTGTTTTTGTGAATGTCCCATTTTTATTAAATAAAAGAATATTGATTTATACAACAATTATATATATCATAATATATAAAATTAAATTAAAAACTTAAATTTATGTTACTTATATATTGACATAACTTTTTAAAAATATTAAAAAAAGTATATATTTTTTTAAAAAATAATAATAATAATAATAATAATAACAATCAATATATCTTTTAGATATAGAAAAATAAAACAATAATAAAGGATATAATATTATTTAATATATATAAGACGGATCAATTATACGTTTTATTAACCAATTATTGCTAAAAAGTTTAGTTATAATGGTATTATTTTTATATGATAGAATTTTTTTTTTATTTTTTATTTTTTTTTTTTTATTATTATTTATTTTATCATATTTCAATCTAAAATTATATATCTATTATTTTAAATTGATCATCATATTGATAATTTAAAAAGAAAATAATAAAATATGGAAAATGTAAATCAAATTATAATTTTATAAAATTAAAATATTATAAAATAAAGATAGATTTTTATTTTTTTTTATTTTTTTTTATTATTTTTTATTTTTTTTTTTTTTTTTTTTTTTAAATTATATATTGTTTATTAATAAAATATTTGGTATAATTTTGGTATTAATATAAATATGAATTAAGAAATATAATTTTAAAAATAATAGAAATTTTTAATAATAAAAATTTTTTATCTTTATATACAATATTTAATTTAGAGTTGTTATAATTCCAAATTCCTTTTTTTTTTTTTTTTTTTTTTTTTACTTATTCTATTTATAATTTTATTATACTAAATGTTCACAAAATGCGAACAAAATATCACATTAATATAAGTAAAAAAAAAAAAAAAAAAAACTCAGAAAATAGTATTTATATCTTAATTGATAGTTATAATAAAGTTAAAATATATTTATAAATATTTTGTAATTTCATATATATTAATAAATATTTTGTGATTTAAAATATATTAATAAATATTTTGTAATTTCATATATATTAATAAATATTTTGTGATTTAAAATATATTAATATATACTTTGTGATTTCATATATTATTATATTCTTTGTGATTTCATGTATTAACATATATGTTGTGATTTCATAATTTATTTTTATATATTTTTTCTTTCTTAATTAAGAAGAATAAATGAAAGGATTAAGATTAAGAATGCAGTTAATTTTGGTTGAACTTTGAATCCATCAGAAGAACTTTCAAGTACTTGATCTGGTGAAGTAACGGATGGTGCATTAACTGATCCAGTAGCTGCTTCGGTAGCAGAGACAACGACAGAATCATTTCCTGTAACTACTGTATACGATTCTCCTGCTTTCATAGATGGTGATGTGAAAAGAACTGTAGAATATGAAACATCCGGTGTAAATGTACCAATAACATTGTTACTGCTATCTTTTACTTCAATTTTTGTATTTGCTGTTTGACTATTAACAGAAATTTGAATGTAGGGTTGATAGATAGATCCGGTTTCTCCCATTCCTCCCATTCCATTCATTCCACCCATATTTCCATGATCTCCTTGTGGTCCTTGACGTTTGTTTCTACCTCCCATTTTACCACCACCACCTGAATTAGAAGCAGTAACGACGACTGTAGCACCTTCAACAATAGCATTAGTACCTTCAGCATCTAACGCTGCCATGTTACCATAAACATCTCCTTCTTCAATACTAGTATAAACTTCTGCGTTTCCTCCAATATAAAGAACTCCATTAGAATCAATTCCATCAGCATCATTACCAGAGACAGTCACATAAGTTTTACCTCCAACAATATTAATATAGACACTTCCATCTGTTCCAGTAGATTGTTGATTGTCTCCTGGATTTCCTCCTGGGTTTCCTCCTGGATTTCCTCCTGAATTTCCTCCTGGTTTTCCTTCTGGATTTCTTTTCATATTAGAAGTAGTATTATTAGTATCAGTGGTTGAGATTTTTGAAGCATTTATTCCATCATCACTTGCTAAAACATGAACTTCACCTCCTATAATATCAATCATTTGTCCTTCAATACCTTCTGCACATTTTTTAACATCAACATATCCACCACGAATAGTAAGATGCGTTTCAGCATGAATTCCATCTTTTTCAGTAGAAATTGCAACATTTCCTCCATCAATAACTATATATCCTTTTCCTGCATCATCATCTTTTGTTACTTTAATAGCAGTATTCGTTGAATTAATATCAATCGTACCATCTTTAATACATATTGAATTTTTAGCTTTAATACCTCTCTGAACTGCACTAGGAACCCTAATATTTCCACTTACAATTTTTAAATCCTTTTTACACCGAATAGCATCACCATATTTTCCAGTAACACTTAAAGAACCAGTACCATTAATGGATAAATCACTATCAGTGAAAAGACAAGCATCTGGTTCTTCATCAACAAGATTAGTATAATTACTAGAATCGGTAAGAGTATTATCACCCACAAGAGTCATAGTAATTTTATCAGCGGTAACACCATAAATTGCAGGGCCATCATTACTTGTAATGATGACACCATTTAATACAAGATGAACAAAATCTTCCTTTGTCACTTCAATTTTAACTTGACCATTTAAAGAACCTTGAATAACATAAGTACCCGCAGCATTAATATTTAGAAGACCGTCAGAAGCGGTTGCACCAGAACCACTCACAGTACAAGTTGAATCGCTACATTTTATAGTTGCATTAGGTGATGAATAATCATCACTTGTATCTTTATTTTTATAATCACATGTCACAGGACCAGCAGTTAATGTTACTTCTTCCGAAGTAACTACAGATATTGTTAATAAATACGCTATTAGTAATGTGATAAAACTAAATAATTTCATTTTTTAATTTTATATAATTTGTAATTTATATTATATATTATATTTTATTTGTAAATTTCAATATATAAATAATATTTAAAAAATATGTATAATTGATAATATTTAGAGTATAATTTTTTTTTTCTTTTTTTTTAATATAAATTTGGAATTTTTTTTCTACAATTAAAATGAAATAAAAAAAAAAAAAAAATTTTTTTTAAAGAAATTTAAGTACTTTTATATATTTTTTAACTTTTATTTATACTTGGTAATTTTTAAAGTTGAAAATAAATAATTAATAATAATTAATATGACAATGAGGGACAAAATTATAATTAACATTATTATTAACAAGATTATAATTATAAAGTTTTTTTAATTTTTAATTCTAATAATAAATCTAATGTCATTAAAGAAATATAAAATATATATAATATATATTTATATATTAACATTTTTATTTTATTTTATTATTTTTTTTTTTAACATTTTATTTAATTAAAAATTTAGTATTGCCTAATAATTTAATTTTATATATATTAAATACATAGTAATATATTTACTATATATTAAAATAAATTAAATTCTTAGCATTTTAATATAAAAAATTAGTTGTAATATAAATAGATTATATAAATGAGGAAAGAATTTATTATTATTATTATTATAATTATTATTTATAAATTATTTCTTTTATTCATTAATTATTAAATGAAACATATAAAAATAAATATTAATTTTTTTTTTATTATTTATTAATAAATACTCTTTTTATTATTTATTATTTATTAATAAATATTCTTTTTATTATTTATTATTTATTATTTATTAATAAATACTCTTTTTATTATTTATTATTTATTATTTATTAATAAATACTCTTTTAATTCTTTTTTTTTTTTATTTATTATTTACTAATAAATACTCTTTTTATTATTTATTATTTATTATTTATTATTTATTATTAATTATTTATTTATTTATAATGCAATTTATTAATAATATTATAAAAAAGAAAAAAATATAGATGCAGAATATCTTGGAACGAGTATTCTTAAACAAGCACTTTATTATTTCATTTCAAATAATAAAATCATAAATCTATATATAAACCAAATATTCTATATGAAATTTATCTGAATTTTTTTTTTTTATAATATATAATAATATATTATACCATAATTAATCTTTTTATATTTTATTTTCAATATTTTTTTTTTCCTTTTTTTTTTTTTTTTATAATTTTATTTTTCTATTAAAAGAATAATATATCATTCAATTAAATTAATAATATTATATAAATTATTATAATAATAAGAGAAAAGAATTATAAAAATATTTGGATCATATCAAATATCAAATATATATATATATAATTAAATTATTTATTATATTTATTTATTAAATTATTTATTTATTTATTTTTCATTAAAATATGGTTAAAATTAAAATTAATAATATGTTAGTAATATTTAAAAATAGTAAAATATTAATACAAAGATATTTTATGAAATGAAGAAGAAAAATTTCCCTCGTGTTATATAATAATTAATATATTATAATACGAAAATAAGTTAAGAATAAATTTGAAACCAAGAAAAAATAAATTAAAATGCTTTTTTTTTTTTTTTTTTTTTTTTTTTTTTTTAGTAAAATCCAAAGAATTAATATACAAATATATATTAATATAAATTAATAAAGATGATATTTTATAAGTTTTTATTTAAAAATATTTGAAAATATAATTAAAACTGTCACAAAATAATAATTACCATCATGAAATATATGAACTAAATAATATTTATTAGTTATATTAAAAAAGCAAATTAATCATCTTTTATTTTATTATATATAGACATATATTTTCTATAATATTAATACTAATACAATTAATTTGATTTGCATAATTATTATAGTCAATTTTTTTTTTTTAAATAATAATATATATATATATATCGATATATTTTTAATATCATTAAAAAACATCATAAAAAAATCAACTATTAAAAGTAACAACTGGGCTAAAAAAAATTTTAAAATAAAAAAAAAAAAAAAAAGTTTACACCACCTATTGAAAATTAAGCATAAGACCAATCAATCTATTTATATTTTAGTTTTATTGATTTTTTATTGAAGTATATGATTATCAATTTATCTTTTATGACATTTCGTTTATTATATATTTATTAATTATTTAAATTATTTCTTTTAAAAAAATTCTTAAAAGCAGTTAATAGTTATTAATGGAAAAAAAAAAAAATATATATATATATATATATATTTTATATTGAAAATATAATTAGTTCGAATAGAAAATAGAAATAATAAAACATATAAATCAAATAAATTTTAGTGTTAAAAAATATATTGAAAATATGGTATTGAAAAAACATATATAGGCAATAAAGTTATTTTTAATCCTATATTTTTAATATGTATTTTGGTCCTGCTGTTAATATATTTTACAATTATTGCTTTTGATAATAATTAGATCCTAAAATTGATACTAAATACAATGGCTACAAAATACTTCTAAAAAAATTTTTAACCCTATTACAATGTAGGTATTTCAATGAAATAGCATAATGTGTTATTGTGTCGCATTTTGTAGCTATTGTAGTTGGTAAAATAAAATTATAAAGAGAATAAGTGAAATAAAAATAAATATATATTATTTGTTCAATTATTTTAAGAATAATATTTGGAATAGTAATAATGTGAAATAAAAAAAATATATATATTCAAAAATAAAGAGAACAAATAAATTCTGAAAAAAAAAAAAAAAAAGTTCCTATGCAATGAAATCTCATTTTCTTATGGATTAGGGTTTGAATTGACTATCTGGAAGAAATTGATGGTCTTCTTCTTCAGATGAGGCATTGGGCCCTATTAGCTTGTCTTAAATGCATTTTCAGCGTTGACGCTCCTTGGTTAATTTTCATTTATACATTAGGAATAGTAACCCTTTTCGAGTACCTATGTCCTTGGCATAATTTCTGTAAAGGGAGCCGCAGATCGCACCAAGAATGACATTTTTTCGAATAATTACTAGAAATAATTTGGTTCTTATACAAAAACATCGCATTCTCTTTAAAAAAAAAAAAGATAAAATAAATTGAAAAATAATAAAAAAAAAAAAAAATTATAAAATTTATATAAATAAAGTAAATATTTTTTTTTTGGAAAATTATATTTTAAACTAATAAAAATATTCTTTTTAAAGGTTATAATTATAATTTCGTTATAAAAAAAATATTATACTAAAAATAAAAACAAAAACAAAAAAAAAGGTTTAAAAAAAAAAAAAAAAAAAATAAAAAATTAAATTCATTACTTATTAAAATTAAGTAATAATTAAAATTAGATATAACTTAAAAGATTTTTAATATATATATATATATATATTTTTTTTTTAAAAAATTTTATTTTATATATATAAATATAAATATATAATATATATAATTTTAACATGAATAAAAAAATTGTAGAATTTAATAAATTTTAAATAATTTAATCGTATCTTATTTCAATCAAGATCATACTAATATAAAATGATAAAAGAAAAAAAGTAAAATATACATATAAAAAAAAAAAAAAAAAAAAAAAAAAAAAAAAAATTGTAATATTTTATTAAATTTTATAATTATATCATAATATATAATTTATTTATTATTATTTGAAATATTAACGTATTTCAATATATAAAAAATAAAATTATTACATGTTTGATTTTCAAAAAATTAAAATATAAAAATAGTATTAAAGTCATTTAAGATAATTATAATTATTTTTAAAAATTATAATTTGAATAATAATAAAGAGTCTAATAAAATTTTAATAAAAAATAATTAAAAAGTCGATAATACAGTCAAATAATTAATAGAATGATAATAATAATATAAAATAAAAAAATAAAAAAAAAAAAAAAAAAAGATAATAATACTATTTTTTTTTAAAGAAATTAAAAAATTTTAATTTTAAAAATATTTTTATATATTATTTTTCCAAAAAAAAAAAAAGAATAAATAATAAATAAAATTATTTTTTTTTAATTAATAGTCAATTGGGAAATGGAAATATTTTGGAAGTTGATAATCAATATTATTTTTTTTTAATTAATAATCAATTGGGAAATGGAAATATTTTGGAAGTTGATAATCAATATCAGGTTCAATTGCATTAATGTCTTCAGGATTAGTTGTAGGTTTAGTTTCATCATCATTTTGTTTTCCATTCTTTTTATCATATATTTCTTTAAAATATTGACCAACTGTAGAATCATTAAAGAAATCAGTATATCTTGTATTAGCACTTTCATCTATACCAGGAACATCTTCATCATCATCATCATTCAATTCAGGTTCATCATTGGCATTAGAATCATCATTCAATTCAGGTTCATTTTGTATTTCTTCTTCTAAGTATTTTGGTTCCATTTCTTGTTCAATGACTTCATTATCTTCAATATTATCTGCTTGACTTATAATTTCATTATTATTATCATTATTTTCATTATTGTTATTATCATTAATTTCATTGTCTAAGGAAGGGTTTAAGTTTACGTTATTTTCATTTATTTCATTATTGAATTGTTCTAATTCATCATTTATTTCCTGATCGATTTGAAAATCTAAATTATCTTCTATATTTTTTCCATTATTAATATTAAATTCATTAATATTATTCAAGTTTTCATACGGATCTTTATTAAATGGATCCTCCTTAAATGGATCACCTGATTCAATTTCTTTGCTATATTTTAGCATAAGTTTGTTAAATAATTCATTATCAAATTGAGGGATTTCATTACCAACGTCTGGGACATAGTTTTGAGCCCAAGTACCAGTTGAAATTAATAATAACAATAAAATGGAATAATTGAATTTCATTTTTTTTTTCTTTTTTTTTTTTCTTAATATTTAAATATTTTTAAAGAAATTATTTCAAAAAAAAAAAACAAAGGTCTTTTATTTTATAGAATTATGAAATGAATTATCCTTTTAAAATAAAATTTTAAATATAAAAAAGAAAAATAGAGTTTTTAGGGAAATTCTTTATTATTTATAGCTTTTTTTTTTTTTTTTTTGAAAAAAAAAATTTTTTTTTTTTTTAATTAAATTTATAAAGTTATTTAATTAAAATACATTTTAATTGAAAATATATATAATATATATATTTATTATTATTATTCTTTAATATAGAATTTAATTAAATACATTTACTTTTTTTTTTATATATATATATTTTAATTTTTTTTTTTTTTTTTTTTTTTGTTATAAAGGAAACATGTCATCAAAAAAAATTTTTTTTTATGACTTCCAAATATTTTTATTATTTTACTTTTAAAGTTTTTATAATGAAAAACTATAATACTTTTTTTTTTTTTTTTACCTTTTACTTTAAGCAAAATTAAACTTTTATAAAGTATTTAAGATAAAAAAGAGTTAGTAAGTATTTATAATTATATTTTAAGTTATTGAAAAGTAATTCTTTTTTTTTTTTTTTTTTGTACTACTTTCTCGAAGAATTAAAAAAAAAAAAAAAAAGTTACTTTATTTTAAAATATATTATTAAACTTATTACATAACTTTTCATTTTTTTTTCTTCATAAAATAATAATTATTTTAATTACATAATCTAGCTGAAAAAAAAATATAATAAAAAAAATATAAAAAATATGTAATTTAATTATATTTATAAAAGTATTATTTTTAATATAATATTATATTTCCTGTAACAAAATTATATATATAATTTATTTGATAATTTATGATATTTAAAATCTCTTTTTTTTTTATTTAATTATTTATGAATATTTAATATATAGAATTATAGAATATATCTTCATAATAATTCAATATAATAAATAAATGTGTTATCTCAACTTTCTCTAATTTAATTAAAAAAAAGTCACTAATAAATGATTATAAATATGTTTTTTATATAATTAAATATATGTTTTTTATTATTATTATTTATTATTATTTATTATTATTTATTATTATTTATTATTATTTATTATTATTTATTATTATTTATTATTATATGAATATATTTAAACTATTTATTAAATAATAATTATTATAATTTTTTTTTTTAAACTTTTAAATTTTTTTTTTAATTAAAAATTTTTTAATTAGAAATGAAATATAATTTATTAATTAAATTTTTAATTAAAATCTATTAATATATTTATATACAATCAATGTATATTAATATATATATATTTATTTATTTTTTAATTTATATAATAATTTAAAAAAAATTTTTTTTTTAATTAAATTAATTTTAATTTTAATTTTTTTTTTTTTTTTAAAAGCAAACTTCATTATTAATTATTATTATTTAATTATTTATTATTTATAAATTATTATTAATTATTATTATCTATTATTATTATTATTATTATTATTTATTAATTATTATTTATTATTTTATCATTCTATAATTTTTTACTTTTTTTTTTAGCATTAATTTTCTATAAAAATATTAATTCATTTTAATAACAATTACAATTGTAAATTGTTAATTTCATTATTTAGTTTCGTCTTCATACAATTTTTTAAAATACTATTTAATGTCATTATTATTATCACCATTTCACACCATATAAAACAGAATTTAATTATTATTATTAAATAAATTTATCTTGATAACTACGACTTGTTGATATAGTATATAATAAATATTAAAAATAATTTTTTTTTTTAAATTAAAAATTTATTCCATAAAAAAAAAAAGTTTTTTTTTTTTTTTTTTTTTTTTAAAATTCTGAAATCATTATTATTCTATCGATTCAAGTACTATTATAAAAATTAGTACTTTATATTTATATACAAATATATATATATATTCATAAATATAAATATTACTATTTATATTATTTAAAATATATAAAACAAAAAGTTTTTTTTTTGTTTGTATATTAATAAGACTATAATGTATATATATAGATATATATAAAATTCAAAATTTAAAACATATATTTATATATAGGAATATTTATATTTCAATTGATAATGCTATTAAATCAGTTATATTAATAAATTAATTATTATATTCGAAATAAATTTACATTTTCGTTATTAGCAATAATTAATTTCTTTTTTTTTTTTTTTTTTTTTTTTTTTGATTTATAATTATTATATGTAAACTAAAAATAATATCAGCTAAATGGACATATAATCATTACTTTTAAAAATATTTTAAAAGTATTAAAATCAACCACGATATACCTAAAAATTGTTAAAAAAAAAAAATTAAATTAAATAAAATTATTTTCACTTGATCATTATTTCTCTTTTTAATTGAGAATATGTAATAAATATAAGGATGCTATAGATGTAATTTTTGAAAATAATTAAATATAATTACTTTAAATTAAATAATATATCACACATATCATATTTTTTATAATAAAAAAAATTTTTTTTTTTTTTTATTGTACTGAGCTTTTATTAATTTTAATCTTTAAATTTTTATAATTACAAGCTTTAAATCTTTATTTATTATGAAATAAACATTTAAATATGTATGCATTTACTTTTAGCAATTAAAATTCTTTCAATACATAACAAATACTATTTTAATTTTTTTTTTTTTTTTTTTTTTTTTTAAAAAAAATAAGAAAAAATAAAATAAAATCTTATTAAATATAAATTAAAAGAAAAAAATAAAGTTTTTTTTTTATTTTTTATTATGAAAGAATATATTTATGTATATTTACACAAAACTGTAATTTTGCATATCATATATATATATTAATATTTAGAGATTTTATTAGCAATGATTTTTGCCAAAAAATTTTTTAATCCATTATTGATAAAAGAGATATCACGACAATTATTACATTCTGTTAGATCGCCTTTTTTTTTTTTTATGAATATAAACTATTGATATGTTATTTCATGATAAAGATTTAATAAGAGGTTGAACTTGGTTGGTTTTTTTTTTTTTTTTTTTTTTTTTTTTTTATTATTTCATCAGTAGCAAAATTTGTTTCATCATTATTAATTAAATAGTTAAAAAATACATGTAATAATAATAATAATAATAATAAAAAAAAAAAAAAAAAAAAAAAAAAATAAAAGAATAAACAAAAAAAAAAAAATAAATAAATAAAATAAAATAAAATAAAATAATAGTATAATATATTCTAGTTTCATTTAATTAATATCAGTAAGACTTCACAAGGGCATTATCATAGAGTAGTATAATAATTATTTTTGACTTTACAATATTAATCATAATTTTAAGATACGAAATTATGATCTTGGTTGGCATTAGTCATGTTTGAACCTAAAAGTGGAAACAAAATATAAAGCTTTGCTAATGATATATGATTAAATAATATCTTCTCTTAAAGAAGATAAAGGAATCAGTCTATTGATTAAGAAACTGGAGAACGAATATATAAAAGATTTCTGAACTTTAGACTCCATAAAGGTAATTTTTTTTTTTTAGACTAGGAAGAGAATACACTTCCAGTGCTTTATTAAATAAATTAATATATTTTTATGTATTACATTTATTAAAAAAAAAATACATTATATAATTTAAAGATAAAAATAATATGTATGTAAAAGATTATGTAAAACAAAGAAAAAAAAATTAAACATATACAAATTTTAATTAATCAAAGAAAAATTTAATGTAATAAAGAATAAAAATAAGTTCTAAAGTATACTATGTGTAAGAACATGATCACCAGTTAAATCTAAAATAATAAAACAAAGAAGTAACATCTTTAAAATAGTGTGGTATCCACCTAAACTCTCCCCTGAACCACAAGAGCAGAATTTAGGCAATAATAGGTTTGAATGAAATGTTTATTACTGAAAAGGGATACCTAAATATATATAAGTGGATTCTTTGAGAATGAAATACATTCCCAAGATAAAAACGTAGGATTTTCTTTAGTCAATAAATACAAAAAAAAAAAATTAGTTCTAAACTTTATCTTTAGAATCTTTATTCATTCTCTTTTTTTTTTTTTTTTTTTTTTTTTTATTAAGAATACAAACGATTCCTTTTAAAAAAAAATTAAAAATAAATATTAAAGTATTAAAATTTAAATTTTAATACAAAAAAAAAAAAAAAAAAATTATTAAAAACTTTTTATTTATTTATTTAATTTTTTTTTATTTGCTCTACTTTTATTTATATATTACAGTTCTAATAAAATTTTTTTTTTTTTTTTAACTTTATAATTAACCAAAACTGATAAACCAAAAAAAAAAAAAAAAAAAAAAGAAAATAAAATAAAAAAGAAAAAAAAAGAAAAGAAAATATAAATATATTAAAAATAAATTAAATAAATAAAAATAATTATATACGATATATTATATACAATAATATTATTATTTTTCTATTAAAAATAAATAGATAATTATTCGAATTTAAAAAAAAAAAAATAATAGATTTGAAAAACAAAAATTACAAAATAAAAATTAAATAAAATGAAAAAAAAAAAAAAATAATAATAAATTTAAAATTGAGAAAATAAAATTATAAAAAAATAAAAGAAAAATATATATATATATAAAATACAAAAAATACATATATAATAAATATTTTTATAATAATTTAAATTTAAGACAAAAAAAAATTGATGTAAAAAAAAAAATAATAATAATAAAAAATTGAATAAATCATTAGTTAATTTCATTCTTTTCTATCTATCTATCTATCTATCTATGTTATATCATAATTATAAATAATTTTAAGAGTTGAAATTTTCATCTATTTCATTTTTACTTTCAAGTTTTTTTTTTTTTTTTTTTTTTTTTTTTGAATTCTATTACTACCATTATTTTTTATTTGCTTTCGCTTTTTCTAATTCTTCTTCAATTTCTTCAGAATTCATCCCTAGTATTCTTAATAAATATTCAGTATTTGTTTCACCATTATTTTGTGAAATTGAATTATCATTATTTTCCTTATCTGAAGGATTACTTTCATTTATATTCATTGAATTATTAAGTTCATATTTATTATAATCATTAATTTCATTTACTGGAATGGAATTGTGATCAAATACAGTGTAAATTTTCCCATTTGTATTAGAAGGAACGTTAGAATAAGATTTGGTATCAAAATCAAAATTAGAATCAATATTAGAATTAAAATCAATATCATCAACTTCTACATGGTCATCATTAACTTGTATCATGGAATTATCAATTTCTACATCATTATGATCTGATTGATCAGTAAGAGCGCCACTAATAGCTTTAGTAACAAGGAATTTTTGATTAGTAGAAGTAGTAGTGCCTAAAATAATAGTATAAGTTTCATCGATAACCATTCTTGGTGAGGTAACAAGAATGGTTGAAAAACTTACATTAGGAGTATAACTACCAATTACTTGATCATCACTATTTTTAATAGTAATTTGAGTACCTGAACTTTGTGGGGAAACATTAGTATATATGTATGGATGATAGATAATACCATTAGGTCCTGGACCTTCACGTTTGAATAAACGACCAATTTTTCGTAAATGATCAATAAAGCCTTGACCAAGATTACTATGAGTCTCTTTAGATTTATTATTTTTATCATGATTTGAAATAGTTTCATTATTATTATTTTCAGTATTACTTTGAGAACCATCCTCCTTCTTCTCCTCCTCCTCATTATTATTATTACTAACTTCTCCTGTAGTAATAAATACCATGGCTTCATCTCCAATTGCATTTGTACGTTCTACATCAATAGCTGCTTTTCTACCGTAAATTTCACCAGTTTCAATACTAGTATAAACTTCAGCTTCACCTCCAATATAAAGAATACCATTAGAATCAATTCCATCAGAACAATCTCCTTTGGTAGTAATATAAATTTTACCACCAATAATATTTACATAAATATTATCATTACTATTACTTGGATCTTCTGGTTCAAAAGCTGAAATTACTTCATCAACATTATTCGTAAATTTACTTAGGGAGGCATTTATACCATCACTAATCGACATAATATGAATTTCACCCCCTAGAATATCAATTTTTTCTGATTCAAGTCCTTCTTTAGATTCTTTAATATCAATATATCCATCATTGATGGTTAAATGCTTTTCAGCGTGAATACCATCCTTTCCAGAAGAAATAGTAATACTACCACCGTAAATAACAATATAACCTTTTGATGAGCAATCATTTCTTGTAACTTTAATGCCTGTATCTGAAGATACAATATTAATTGTAGTCTTTTTAACACAAAGAGAATTTTTTGCCTTAATACCCTTTTTAACTGCATTTGTAATATTAATATTGGTATTCACAATTCTTAAATCCTTTTTAGTTCTGATAGCATCACCATAATTTCCAGAAACAACTAAATTTCCTGAACCATTAATAGAAAGATCACTATTAGAAAAAAGACAAGCATCTGGTTCACTGTCTTCAAAATTATAATTTGATGAATCCGCAAGAGTACTATTTCCAACTACAGTAATCGTTATTTTGTCAGCAGAGAGGCCATAAATTGCTGGTCCATTACCACTAGAAATTATAGTGTCATCTAATACAAGATGAACAAAATCATTTTTAGAAGCATCAATACGAACTTGGCCATAGAAAGAGCCTTGAATAATATAGGTACCAGCTGTAGTAATGTTAACAAGACCAGCTGAGGTTATTACACTACTTTCACTGGAAGAACAAAATGCATTTTGACACTTTACAACGACATCTGAATCAATATCATAATCTTCGTTTATGTCCTTCTTTTTAAATTCACAAACTACAGGAGTCGTTATTAAAGTTATTTTTTTTTTACTTATTTCTAATGCTTTTTCAGCTAATGTAGTTGTAATAATAATTAATATTAAAAATAATAATAAAAAATTATATTTCATTTTTTTTTAATTTTTTATTAATATAAAATATTTATTTATTTTTTTATTTTTTTTTTTTTTTTTTATTTATATATTTATTATATATATTATAATGTTATGTTATATGATATTCAAATAATATTTTATTATTGTATTGTAAAAGAAATTAATATTTTTCAAATGATGTGTAATTATTGTAAGGTATTTATTAAACTATTAATATGAATTTTTTAACTTATTAATAATAAAAAATGAATATATATATTTATTGACTATTAAAATAATGTTTATCCTTTAATTATTATCTATTATAATTTTAATATTATAAATTAAACTATAAAAAAAAAAAAAAAAAAAAAAAAGTGAAAAAAAAAAAATATTTCTATCAATTACAATTACTTTAAAAAAATGAGAGAAATAGTAGAGAAAAAACATCTTTTTTATAGTTTTTACAATTTAATAAATATCTTTAATCTATTAAGCTACCATGTATTAAAAAAAAAAAAAAAAAAAAAAAAAAAAAAAAAAAAAAAAATATTAAATAAAATTTATATAAAAAAATATTTTAAATATTTTTATTATAATTAATAATTAATTTTTTTTTATTTTATTAAAAAAAAAAAAAAAAAAAAAAAAAAAAAAAAAAAAAAAGTAAAATAAACTATTAAAATTAATTATATTCAATTTAAGAAAAATAAAAAAAAAAAAAGTTTATATAATAGTATTTCATTTTTATTAATTAATAATGTCTTTGGTAATTCAAAAGTATTCATTTAATAATTATTTTGGATATTATATATAAATCTACCAAAAAAAAAAAAAATATATATATATATATATATATATATATTTTATATTTAATTATTTCATCTTTTTTACCAAATAATAAAATCATAAAAATTTTTATTTTGACTTATTTCAAAGATAGTTTAATAAAAAGATTATCATTAATTAAAAGGTTATATAATATTTTAGTATAATATTAATATTCATTTTATTTATATAAATAAATATTTTTATATTTTTATATTTTATGAAGATAAAAAAAAAAAAAATATGAAAATAGCTCAAATTGTTAAAACATTAAAATATACTAATACATTTTTCTTGTTATTCATATTAAAGTTAATTTACTATGAATACTAACTTTTTCTTTCAAATATAAATTATTATGATAAAGTTTTTTTAAGACATATTATTATTTCATAGTATTAAAACATGAATAAAAACTCTATATTTTATAAAATATTTTTAATTATATCTCTCTGAATATTTTAAATATTATTGAATAATTTTTTTTTTTTTTTTTCTAATTAATTAATTTACAATCAAATGAACTAAAATTAAAATGTACATAAAAAAAATTTTATATATTAAAACATATATTCTAATTGTAATGAAATTTTGTATACAAAATTTAAATTATTAATTATTATTAATAATTTAAATTTAAAAATTATTTAAACTTTTTAATTTAAAAAAAAAAAAAAAAAAAAAAAGTTATTAAAAATATATATTTTTTAAATAAAAAAAAAAAAAAAAAAAAAAAAAAAGAATTGGGTAATAATACTATTTAACTGGAGTCTAATATACAAAAAAAAAAAAAAATATTTATTATTGAATTCCATACAAATACTAATAAATATGAAAATTAGTTTTTTTTTTTTATTAATTTATTCTATAATAATGTAATTTTTTTTTTCTTTGAAATTCCATTAAATTTTAATAGTCTATTTTTAATTTTAAAATAAAAAAAAAAAAAATTAATTAAATTATTTGAATAGAAAAATAACCTTTTATCAGATAAAAAAAAAAAAAAAATATTAAAAAATAAAATTAATTTCATTTCAGATTACAAAAATTATTAAAATATTAATCATTTAAAGTGAAATGATAAAAAAAAAAAAAAAAAAAAAACTTGAAAATATATCTATATACATAGATGTTTATAGTAACAAGAAGAAAAATTCATTTAAAAAATTTTATCATTTTTCATAATTTTAACTTTAAATTTTCTATCATTATATGATATTATGTAATGAATGGATTTCTTCATAATAATTTATATACCTATACTATATAAGTAATTATAATTAATATATTATACATAAAAACATTTTATATGTTGATCATTTTTAAAATATAGTTTAATGAATATATTAATAAATATGAAAATACTAAAAAAATATATATATATAATATTTAAATATAATATTTATATAATTATAGAAATATTCTTAAATAGAAAAATTATTAAATATTATAACCAAAAATTTAATTCTCATTTTACAATTAAATACTTTGACAGAATATTTTTTTTTCTTTTTATTTCTAATTATAGAAGTATCCATTAAATATATATAATATATGAAAAAAAATTAAAAAAAAAAAAAAAAAAAAAAAAGAAAGGAAAAAAATGAGATACATAATTGATCAGAGAAAAAAAAAAAAAAATAGTAGAGTTAATAATCTTAAATTGTATTGCATAAATGAAAAATTATTTATAAAATTTTAATTTTATCATTTATTATACATAACCCTTAGATAACTATTTAAAATTATCTAAAATCAATGAATATATTTTCAATAAATAATTTTTTTAAATAATTTCAAACTTTATCTTTATATTTGCATTATAACGATTATTAAATATAGGTTATTTGTTATTTCCATAAAAATTCTAGATTAATGTATTTATTCTCAAATTATTATTATTATTAATTTTTTTTTTTTTTTAATTTTTAAATTATTCTATATTTTATATTTTAAATTTGAAATATTATATTAGCAATATTTGTTAATTTTATTAGTAATTGATTAATCATTATTAATGAAATATAATGATGATTTTTTATAAATTAACATAAGTACTTAGAGAAATTAAACTAAATTTGCCTCTTTAATTTATTTAAAAAAAAAAAAAAAATAATTAAATTTGCCTCTTTAATTTATTTAAAAAAAAAAATTAGCCTCTTTAGTTTAATTATTAAAAAAAAAAGATAAAAAATAAATTTATACTTTGGAAACATTAAAAGAAATTGATATTATAGACTTTTTATATATAGATATAGATATAGATATATACTATAATCAATTATCCAATTACTTTTATAATAAAAAAAAAAAAAAAAAAATTCAAAAGGCTTTCCTTTCTTTTCTTTTTTTTTTTTTTTTTTTTTTTTTTTTAAAAATTTCAATTATTAGATAAAGTTAAGAAATTCATAAATTTATAAATTTTTTTTTTTTTTTTATTTTAAAAGATAAAAATTAATAGATGCAATGAAGAAAAGAGTTTACGATGCATTATACTATATTATTAACAAGATATTGTTAAATTATGTTAACTAATTGTTCATTTATGACAACCAATGAATACTTTATTAATTAGAGTTTTAAACGATAAAATTAGAAATACAATCAATGAATTCTAAATATAAATTTATTAATATTATTAATATATTCAATGTAATATGAATACCCTTTCTCCATATAATTTTTTTTTTTTTTTATTGATTATATATGACATACATAAAAAAAAAAAAAAAAAAAAAAAAAAAAAGGAGTATATAATATATAAAATTCAACGCATAAATGTAAAGTGTAAGAAATTCTGATAATTAAGATTTTAATTTAATAAAAAAAAAAAAACTATATCTAATGATGATGATGATGATTTTTTTTTCTCCGCTTAAAATTAAAAAATTTAAAAATTTAAAAATTTACCTTAATTTTTACTATTATTTATATACTCAAATTAAAAATAAAATTATTTTTTTTTTTTTTTTTTTTTTAAATTAAAAAAAGTTTAGTAATATTTTATTATAAAATTTATACATATTATATTCATTTTTTTGTATTTATATTATGGTATAATTAAAAATGAATTTTTATATATATATTATATATTATATATAAAAGAAAACAAATAAATAATAATAAAATATATATAGATATATATATATATTAGATAGTTATTCCTTTTAGTATTTTTTTTTTTTTTTTAAATTTTTTTGGAACTTTTTCTTGATTTATATATATATATATTTTTTTTTTGTAAATGTCTATATATAATGATTCTTTTTTTTTTTTTTTTGATACATGAACTCTATAGTTAATATTATATCCTCATATAACAAATAATCTATTTAATTATACTTTTTTCCTTTTTTTTTTTTTTTATTATAATATAAAATTAAAATAATATTAAAATTAATAAAAATAATTAATAATAAATATTTATTATTAGTTTTATATTATGTATTTTAATTTGAAATTACAAAATTTAAAAGTATAAAAAATAATTAAAACATACCATATTTTTGTCCCCTAATATAATCCATGTAATATGTATGGTTATCTTTCAACATATTACTATGTAATGATTTAATATCATAGTATTTTCTTCTATTATCTATTGTATCTGCATCAATAACATTATAATAGTAAGAAGATCTTGATGAACCTTATTTTGCATAAAGTAGTATACAACATATTGATAGTTAAAAAAGTTAATGATATATATATATATATATTTTTTTTTTTTTTTTTGATATATTAACTATTTAAAAATAATTTTATTAATCTAATGGTTTTTTAATTAAAATTTTATTTATTTATATTATCGTGCATCTTTAAAGATTTATATAATTTTTATTAATATATATTGAATTAAAGAATAATAAAGTATATCTTAAAGAATATCTAATGTTAATATATAATAATATTTCATATCTATTATTCTTTATTAATAATTAAATTTTATTCTATAATTATATAAATTAATAGTAATTGTATATATAGAAATAAATATAGATATATATTTATTATTGATTATATAAATAATAATTCATGCTCCAATAGAAACATTTTATAACTATTTGTAAAAAAACTAAATATCAAAAATATATATATATATTTTTTATACATAATATTTTAATAGTTTTTATTTAACATACCACCATTTATATATTTATTACTATGATTAATATAATTAATACCATCACTATTCATATTGGTTGTTGAAAGCGAAGTTATACCCATATCATCTAAATGACCCAAATTTTGTCTTGAATTATAATCAAAGGGGCTATTTCTATTCATATTAACATTATTTGTCCTATTTTGTTGTAAAATAGAAGATGAATTATGATTTGGAGGGTTCATATGATTTCTTAATCTTGATAAATGAGAAGAAGAAGGTGAAGGT
>JACVTC010000163.1:167500-265000 GCA_016946835.1 Neocallimastix lanati (nom. inval.) | reverse complement strand
AAAAAATTGATTCTATAGCATCTAATGATAATTTAAAAACTATAATCTATATTATATAGTATCATATAAATATGATTAATTATGAATTACTTTTATATAAATTATAAAATTCTTAAATCATTTTTTTAAACTTTAAAAAATGATTTTAATTATATATGCATATATATAGTTTATGAATTTTATAAATTTAATGATATATTAAAAACTAATTTTATTTATTATTATTTTTTTTTTTTTATTTAATTGCTTTTTTACTTAATTTTATTATATTATATTATTATATTATACTATATTGTATTTTATTTCATTTTAATTATTTTTTTTTTTTTTTTTATTTTATGTAATTTTTTATTTTTTATTTTATTTTTTTTTTCTTTTCTTTTATTTTAATACATTTGTTTCTTTTTTTTTTTTAGTTAAATTAAAAATAATATAAATAATTATATATATTATTTAATTAAAAATAAAATTATAATATATTTTAAAAATAATCTCTAATTCATATATTACAAATATTTTGTTACTTTACTAATATAATAAATTAGTATAAGATTAAAAAAAAAAAAAAAAAGTTAAAATACAAATAATATCTTTTTAATACACAATTAATTATCAAATTATATTAACCTATAAAAATTATTTATATCATAAGAATTTTTTTTTTTTTTTAAAAATAATTTACAATTAAAATAATTGATTACTATTAAAATAGCATACATTAACTTTAATTCATAATATTTATTCAAAACATTTAAAACTGTAATTCCCAATTTCAAAGAACAAAAAAGGTATAATTCTTATTAACTATTATATATTCACTTTAATAACTTTAAATTGAAAAGTAGTAATTATAAAAGTAATAATAATAATATAATTTATAATAATATAATTTAATATTTTATTTTATTTTTTTTTATTTTATTTTATTTTTTTTTTTTTTTCTTTTTTTTTTTTTTTTTTTTTTTTTTTTTTTTTTTAAAAAAAATTAATGTCTTTAGATATATTTATGCATATTTAATTATAATTTTTTTTTTTTTTGTATTAAATTGGGATTTTTTTTTTCTCGAGTGAATTTCAAAATTTTTAATATTAATTATTGTCCTTTTTTTTTTATACAATTGAATGTTGAGTAAAATAATTATAACATTAATATAATTTAACAATTAATTTGAATTTTCTTTATATACACAACTAATTTACATGAATTTAATTGTATGAATATAAAATTCTAAATATTATTTAATCTTAAATTAAAATATATTTATAATAAGAACACCAAAATTCTTTAAATATTTCTAATATTTAATATTATATATATTATAATAATAAATAAGTAAAGGGAAAAAGGGGAATTATAAAATATATTTTTATTATTTACAAAAAATTAGAATATATTATCATATATATATAATAAAAAAAAAAAAATATATATATATATATATATATATATATATCCTACACATGAAATTGGTTAATAATTTCAATAACTATAATTTATATTTTAATATTTAATATTAAGTAATAATAAGTATATAGATATTCTTTGAAATGGTCAGATTTCATTGTATTAATTATAATTGAAATAATAATAAATTGTTTTTAAATAATTTATACATTTTTTTATTATTTTTTATTATTATTATAATTATTATTATTCTATTTATTTATTTATTAATCTATTTTTTTTTTTTTTTTTTTTTTTTTTTTTTTTTTTTTTTTTTTTTATATTTTTTAAATTATTAATGTCAACATTTTTATTTTATTTTATTTTATTTTTGTTTTATACATTTAATAATTTTATTAATAATTTTTTTTTATATATTATATCTATTTAATATCTATTAATTATCATTATCATTTTTATTAAAATTAATCATTATTTAAATTATTATTATTTCATATATCTTTAGACCATTTGATGTGAATTTAGTATTAATTCAAAATCTAAAAATATTTTATATATTCTTTTTTTTTTTTTTTTTATTTTTTTATTTTTTTTTTTTTTAATCTTTAAAGTATAAAAATTAAGTTTTATAATTAAAATGCTAATGAAATGTAATGATTATTTCTTCTAAGCATTTTTATAAAATTAAAACATTATTATTAATAATTGTATTCTAAGATATTAATATTAAAAAAAATTTACATATAAATATAATTCAAGTATTTAATTAATTTAAAAATAAAATAAAATATAAAAATGATTAAATAATAATAAAAATTTATAATAATAAATAAAATAATTATAAAAATTGAAAAAATAAAAATTATAATAATAAAAAAATATTAATAAATAAAATAATAATAAATAAAATAATAATAAATTAATATAAATAATAATAATAAATAAAATTTTATACTTGAATATTGATCAAATTTTTTTTTTCTATTTCCTTAATAAATAATAAATGTTTTAATAAAATATAAAATATTATATAAAATATTATCATAATAACATTACTAATGTTTTAATTACTTTCTATACAAAAGAAATTAAATAAAATATTATATTACAAATAATAAATATTATAAACAAAAGTGTAATATACTAAATATTCTTGTTATTAAATAATAATTCGTATTAACAAGATGATAGTTATAATAATTAATAAAAAAAAATTAATTTATTATTCATAAATAAAATATAAAATATATTATAATAATTAACTAAGAAGAAAGAAGGAATAAAAATTATAATAATTAAAAAGAAAATTATTTTTTTTTTTTATTCTTTATAAAATATGAAATACATTATAATAATTAATTATAATAATTAATTATGAAGAAGAAGGAATAAAATTTATAAAGTATATATAATTAAATTATATGAACTATTTTTTTTTTTTTTTTTTTGATATTAACTTAAAACTAATAACAATAAATTACAAAGTTTAATATATATTTAATGAATAAAATATTTTTTAAAACACCAATTGAATTAATATCTACTTATTATTTTTAAAAAAAAAAATTAATAAATATATAAAATTAATAATTATTAATTCCGATAAAAGTTAATTCTTCAATGAAAAATAAAAAGAAATTAACATGTTAAATTTATATTACAAATAATTATTAATTCCAAATAGAGGCAAGTAATATATAAAAACAAAAAAAAGAATATAAAACTAGATTTTGTTTTATTCATATATATATGTATATATATATATTTTATAATAATTAAATATTTTATAATTATTATTGTATTTTATTATAAGTGTAGAATACAATTAATGGAAAATAATATTACAAAATAATATTTAATATTAATTTTTTTAAAATAATTTTTTTAAATTTAATCTAGGAACTATTTTATTATTTTATAAATAAATAAATAAATAAATTAATAAATAAATAAATAAGTTTAAATTTTAAATACTATGAAAAATTCATTTATATATATATATATATTTTTTATTCATTCAATTTTTAAATAATAAATTGAAAAAAAAAAAAAAAAAAAAAAAAAAATTAATTCATTTCATTTTTTTTTATTTTTTTTTAGTATAAACTTTAAACTTTGTTTGCTTTCTTTTTTTTTTTTTTTTTTTGTCATTGAAAAATTTTAAGAATTATAAAAAATAAAATTTTTTGATTTGGAAAATAACACAAAATCTTTTCATTTTTTCATTTCTTTTTTTTTCATTTTTTTATTATTTTAAATGGAATTTATAAATAAAAATATCCTTTCTTAATTATATATTATTCCAAAGTATTAAATTAAATATCAAAAAAAAAAAAAAAAATATATATATATATATATATATAATTATATCTTTTCTCTTCATAAACTCTTTTTTTGAAAAAAATAAAAGTAAAAAAAAAAAAAAAAAGAGGAAAGGAATACTGAAAATGAAAATTACTTCAGAATTAATTGTAAAAAATTCATATGAAAGAAAAACTAGGGATGAAACTGTCGATAATTTTTTGGGACGACTAACCCATGTATCGCTTGTTAATACTGGAATTAAAAAAATTGAAAATGTAGATAGTTGTAAAAATGCTACAGGTAAAAAAAAGACAACTGAAAAAAAATTATTATTATTTAAATATCAAGTAAAAAAGTTTCATACTAAAACATTTTTAAATTGTTAAAGATTATTATATTAAAAAATTTGATAATATAAATATATATATATATATTAAATAATTTTGTTCTAAATGTCTACTATTGTTTTTTTTCTTTTTTTTTTTATTATTTTATTTTATTTTATTTTTAAAAATATAAATGTTCTATATTTTATTTTATTTTTTTTTTTTCTAAAAAAAAATATATATTAATAAATGTTTCGGTTTAAAAAAGTCATATATCTCTATGATAACAATATTACTCATATTTCAGGACTTTCAAATTTAAAAAATCTAACACAGCTCTATTTACAGAACAATAAAATTGAAAAGATTGATGGATTAAATCAACTTACTAACCTGGTGACATTGTATTATATCCTTACAATATTGAATATATAAAAAAATTATTAATTATTATATTGGATTTTTTTAAATTATATTCAAATTAAAAAAAAAAAAAAAAAAAAAAAAAAAAAGAAAAGAAAAGAAAGAAAATAACAATCAATAAAATATATATTTAACCAATATATCAATTATCTTTTTCTCTTTTTTTTTTTTTTTTTTTCTATTATTCTATATTTTATATATATATATAAATTATATAAAGACATTTAGGAAATAATTGTATCAAGCATGTCGAAAATATTAATTTACCATTTTTAACCACATTAAAATTGGATTATCAAAAAATACCAGAAGGTGAATTTATGACATTTGATGAAGAATGCATCAAATCTTTATCAGTAAAAATTCTTTTATAAATTTTTTTTATATTTAAAAAAAAAAAAAAAAAAAAAAAAAAAAAATACAATATATATATATATATATATTGTATATATTGTATATATAAATTTTATAATTAGAGGAAGACAAATAATTATAATAATAATAATAATAATAATAATAATAATAATAATAATAATAATAATAATAATAATAATAATTAAAAAAATCAAGAAGAAACTAATGTTTAAAATATATTTATATTTATATATCTATATTTATTTCAATAATATATATATTATTATTATTAATGTAATTGCATCAATAAATTATAAAAAAAAAAAAAGGAAAGTTTAGAAACATTAACTTTATCAGGAGATAGAATACAATATGTTAGTCCTTTACGCCATCTTAAAAACCTTGAAACATTAGATCTATCAAATAATTTAATTTTTGATTGGGAGGTAATTTATTAAAATATTATGATTAATACTAACACAAATATTAATAAAAAGAAAAGAAAAGAAGAGAAATATCAATTATTTATTATTATTACGTCTTTTTATTTTAATCTATATAATATTATTATAATATTATTATATTGACAACAAATTTATCATTATTTTTTGTATAAATATATATATATATATATATGATAATTTAATATATGCATATATATAAATATTTTATATCGATAAATTACTAATTTAAAATAAAAAATAATAAAAAAAAATACATAATAAAACAAAAACCAATAAAAATAAAAAACAATCACAACCACAACAACAACAAAAATAATAGGATGTAAAAATTATGCTAAAGGGAACCCAAAATCTAGTAAATTTAAACTTAATATCAAATCCTATTTCAGTAAGAGGATTAAAATTTAGACAAAAGGTAGTCTATGCCTGTAAAAAACTTGGTAAGAAAAAAAAAAAAAAGAAAGATTAATATATTTTTATATATTAATTTAACTAAGACCAAATTTTATAATATTAAAATTTATTATTATTATTATTATTATTATTATTATTATTATTATTATTATTATTATTATTTTCATAAAATCATATGTTTTTCATATATATCATATTATATATTTATATATATATTTAAATGTAACAATATTTATTTATTTATTTTTTTTTTTTTTTTTTTTTTTATTTTTTTTCTGTAATAATAATATCTAATATCTAATATTTTTTAATATATATTTATAAATATATTTAAATCAATATATATTGTAAAATTAAATTAAATTAAATTAAATAAAAAAAAAAAAAAAAATAGAGGTATTTAATCATAAAGAAATCACAGATATTGAAAAGCAATACGTAATTAAGATGGCACAATCTAATCGAATTATAGAAAAGCGTAAAAAGGAAGAATTATTGAAGAGGCAAAGTTCCATTACCAGTAATGAACTTTCATCCTTATCTAATGCCTCTAGTTTATCTCTAAGCATGTCTAAAGATTCATCCAATGAATCACTGAACACAAAAATTTATCCACATATGCCTCCATATTATTCCCAATACAGGTAAAATAATAATAATAATAAAAATAATAAAAATAATAAAAATTATAAAATAATAATAATAAAATAATATATCATTGTATAATATATATATATATATTTTATTTAAAAAAGTATTAACTAAAACAATTATATTTTTATTTTATCTTAATATATTTTATATTTAAATTATTATATATAATTATTTTCTAATAATATAATTTATATAATTTTCTCTTTCTCTCAATATATTTTTTTTTCTATATAAAATAATATATTTATTAATTTTTATTAATAATAATTTTTTTTTATAAAATGATTCTTAAAAAAATTTTTTTTCTTATATATATATATATATATGTACTTTAGGGATTTATATCTTTTCAATAAGAAAAAGAATGAAAAAGATAATGAATTTTTCCAAGGCTCCTTTAATAATAAAACCTATAGTAGAAAAAATAGTAGTAGATTTTTATGAGCAAGCAATACCAAGTCATAAAAATGAAATATATTGAGAGTTTCATTTACAATCATTTACCATAGAAATTAAAACTATTTATATAATTTATATTATTTAATCATTATTATTAATATAATTTGTTAATTTGCATTTTTTTTTTTTTTTTTTTTTTTTTGTTATTATTATTATTTTTTCCATTCAATTTAATTTTTTTTTAATATAATTTTTTTTTTTTTTAATTTTTATTTTTTCTTATAATTGTTTTTTTTTTTTTATTCAATAGAAAAAAAAATTATAGTAACATTAGAAACATTTATCCTAAAAATTTACAATAGAAATAAAAACTATTTATTCGTTTTAGATTATTTATTTTGTATTTTACCTTTTCTTTTATTTGTATTTTTTATTTATTTGTTGTATTAAGTAAGAAAAAATAATAATAATAATAATTATAAATATATAAAAATTTTTAAAAGAATTACATAGCAATTATTTCCTTTTGAAATAAAAATTATTTATTTATTTTTTATTTTTAATTTTTTATTTTTTAGACTAGAAAGAGAATTCACTTCCAGTGCTTTATTTAAATAGATAATTATATTTTTATGTATTAACACTTTTTTTTTTTTAAAAAAAATATATATATATATATATATATATTATATAATTTAAAGATAAAAATAAAATGTATATAAAAGAATAAAGTAAAATAAAAAAAAATAATAAAAAAATTATAAAAAAAAATATATATATATATTTTTTTTTTAATTAATCATAGAAAATTTAATATACTAATGAATAAAAATAGAAGTTTAAAGGTTAAAAAAAAATTTTTCAGTGTGATGTACATATTGTGTTGTAACATGATCACCATTTATATTTAAAATAATAAAACAAAGAGGTAACTTCTTTAAAGTAGATCGTGAGGTGTCTATCAAACTTTCCACCGAAAGCCACTGAAAATAGTGAATGAATCTCATTAAGAGAATTACTCTCTTTTTTTTTTTTTTTTTTTTTTTTTAGATTCTGTAAACGGAACTTGACTGTTCAGTATTTGAATCTGAAATATATATAATAGGACTACTAATTGTATTGTATTGTTCCTAAGCCATTATCGATACGACATCGGCACTCCTTGATACTGAAAGATTTCTTACTAAATCGATCAAAAAAAGTTAACTCAAGAGAGCTACTATTTGATAGGTATTCCCTAACCCATAATAACCATGATATATATCGAAAGGCATTTCATTTCATTTTTATTGGTCCAGTTAAATACATGACGAAAAGGGAGTCTTCGTTTTAGTTTCAGTTGGTACAATTTGTGCAATATATGTCTACAAAAGAGACCAACCACAGCAATTTTTTTTTTTTTTTATATTTTTAATATTCATATTATCTTAAAATCACCTACAACTCTCTTGTTCCCATCGACATCATTCTTACTAAATTATTTCGTTTTTTGGTATGCGAGATAGGTGTTTCAATTTTATTTTCAAAACTTTTTCTTCCGTTCAAAGCAATAGCTCCTTACCTAAATATGTTATCTGATGAATTCCCTATTAATTAAGGAGTAAGACAAGGTTGCCCACTATCTTCTATATTGTTTAATTTGTTTATAAATGATATTTAAAATAATTTTGATATAACATGTTTAAGTAAGAATGATGTCGATGGGAACAAGAGAGTTGTAGGCCTTTTTAAGATCAAAAGACGAGCTACATAATAGGTTAAATATTTACCTTTAACTTTTTCTTCTTGGGCAAATTTCTCTTATAAAGATATAAAGGCTAATACTCTCTTCATGATTACAAAAAAACCAAATTAATCAGGTCTAATAAACTCATGGGGAAAAACGAAAACTAATATTTAGAAATTCCATCAGTAATTATTTTTTATTATGATCAATTGAGCATTTTATTGATACCAAAAAAAAAAAAAAAAAAAAAACAAAGTAATAATAACTGATATAATATAATTATAAATTGATGACTCTTCATTCTATGAATAGGATGCCTGAATACCAATAAAAAGAACTTTCATACCAGAGAGCTTATTGTTAGCCCTTAAAAAAAAAAAAAAAAAAAAAAAAAAAAGAAAAAAAGAAAAAATTGTAACCAAAAAAGTACTGGTGATGAAGAATTTTTCTTGTAAATAAATTTTTTACTATTACCAATTACCTGGAGGTAGATACATATAAGTTTTGGATATTGAGTTCATATAAACAACACCATCCCACTTTTCCGAGTTCTAGCCATTACTATTCCAACTTATATACAAAGATTGAAAAAAAAAAGGAAGAATTAGTGTTGAGATGACACTCAAACAAAAAAAAAAAAAAAAAAAAAAAAAAAAATGATTTGAGGATGAATGAAGAATAACTTCAGAGTCAACATACTTTAAATTTATTAGACTTTGACTTGGAATTATTTTTTTTTTTTTTTTTTTTTTTTTGTTAAATTTTTTTTTTTTTAACATTTTCAATTAAATTTAGTAGAAGGAATGAAGATTTTTATGTATTAAATTTTTTTTTTGATGTTGAGTTCCATCGCACATCACTTATCATAGAGATAAATTATTCATTTAAATACATTAATTAAATTATCGATTTTTTTTTATAAAAATTAAAAAAACAAAAAAAAAACAAAACAAAACAAAAAAACAAAAAAAAACAAAAAAAAACAAAAAAAAAAAAAAGTTGTAAAGGTTTAATTTAATTAAATTTCATTTTATTTATTTATTTTATTTTTATTATAAATTATTTTTCAATAGTTATTATTAAGTTAATTAATATATAAATATTTATATTTAAAATTATTGCTATCCATTTATGAACAATTAACCATTAATAATTAAAAACTAATTATAAATTATTATTATTATTTGCTTATATAACAGTTTTATTTTAAATAATTTTTTTTTTTTGTTTAAACTAAAACTAAGAAGAATGAAATTCATCAAATTTCAATAAAAATTTCATATTATTATTACTATTATTATTATTATTATTATTATTATTATTATTATTATTATTATTATTATTATTATTATTATTTTTATTATTATTATTTTTAATTCATTTATTATTAGCAAATAAAATGAACCATTTTAAATAGATTAATAAAAGGAATTATAAGAAAATAAATAATAATAATAAAAAAAATAATATGATAAATAAAATATTATATAAAAATATAATAAAAGTATTAAATAAAATAAAATAAATTAATAAAAAAAAATTTTTTTTTTGAAAAGTGTGAATAAAATATAGTTAACTGATATTTCAATGAAAATAAATTAAAAGATAATAGAGATAATAATTCTTTAATAAAATTTTTAATTTAATAGTAAAATTGACTTTTTTTTTTTTTTTTTTAAATTATTATTATAATTATTATATATATATATAAAGATTAAATCTGAAAATACATATATATATATAATTATTTTTTATTTTTTTATTTTTATTTTTATTTTTATTTTTATCTTTATTTTTTTTTTATTATTATTTTTTTGTATTATTATGAAATAACACATTCTTCACTGGCTGCTCCTGTTCCTCTAGATTGTTCTCTCCAACCTTGAATTGGACCATGACCAATATAACCTGCTTTCATTTCCTTCAGTCTAACGATAGCACGTTTATTATTTTGACTGGCAGCACTTAAATAGGATCGTTTAGCTTCCTCTAAATCTTTCTTAACTCCAATACCATTTTCATAGTAATAACCGACAGCATATTCTGCTTTAGCAAGACCTTTATTCGCAGCTTTATGTGCCCATAAATAGGCTTCCTTATCAGATTGTGGTAATACATTATCTGCGCCAGTTAAATACCAACCAGATAGTGCTAATTCGGCCTCTGGATCTCCTTGTTCAGCAGCTTTAGAATACCATGCAATAGAACGTCTGGAATCGATTGGTAAATTTAATAAACCATATTCATAACATAATCCTAATTTATATTGTGAAGGAGAATATCCAAATTGAGCTGCTTTGAGGTATAATTCTTGTGAATAGTTTGGATCCTTTTTAAGTTAATGAATAAAAAAAAATTAATATTAAGAAATTCATAATAATGTAATATATATATATATATATAAAATAATTAATATTAAGAAAATTCATAATAATGTAATATATATAAAAATATATATAAAAAAAAAAATTAAAATTAATTTTTATAAATTAATAAATAAAAATTAGAATATAAGAAAAAAAAAAAAGAAATAAATATATATATAAATATTTTAATAATTATATATACATATAATTATATATACATATATATTTTATTTATTTATAATGAATTATTATTATCATTATTAAATTTCTATTATAAAAGTTAATTAGAAAAAAACTTACTGGTATAATTAAACCATTAGTTTCTGGATTCTTTCCTTCATAAATCATACCAAGTTCATGTAAAGCATGTGGACAAGTTTGATCAGCCTATATTTTTTTATTTTATACATATAAATATATATTTAAATACATATTAATATTATAATGAACATAATGATTATTTATCTTGTTTTATTTTATTTATTTACTATTTAAATTTTATTAGTAAAAAAATAAAAATAAAAATAAAAATAAAAATAAAAATAAACCTTAAATCTTAAATTAAAACAAAATAATAATAATAATAATAATAATAATAATAATAATAATAATAATAATAATAATAATAATAATAATAATAATAATAATAATAATAATAATAATAATAATAATAATAATAATAATAATAATAATAATAATAATAATAATAATAATAATAATAATAATAATAATAATAATAATAGTAATAATAATAATAATTACTAATTAATAATAATAATAATAAACAATAATTTAATTACTTGAGCAGCGGCTCTCTTTAACCAGGTTAAACCTTCTCTAGGATTTTTATCTTGATTAAGAGTACCATTTAATAAGATAGTACCTAATTTATACATGGATAAAACATCACCCAAAGCAGCTGCTTTTCTGTAAAATTGAACTATTTTTTTTTTTTTTTTTTATAAAATAATTAGAATAATATTATCATTGTATAAATTATATAAATATAAATAAATAAATAAATAAATAAATAAATAAATAAATAAATAAAATAAATTAATAATATAAATAAAAAAAATAAAAAAAATAAAATTAATAATATAAATAAAAAAAAAAAAAAAAAAAAAAAAAAAAAAACAATAAAATAAAATATTAAAAAAAAAGGAAAGAAATAAAATAAAATAAAATAAAAATAAAATAAATATATATATAAATAAAATAAAATAAAATAAAATAAAATATATATATAAAAAATAAAATAATATAATAAAATATAATAAAATATAAAATGAATAAATCAATTTATCATTTCTATTATAGATAATTTAAAAATAATTTTTTATTTCTTACCTGCACGTTGAAAATCTTTCTTGGTACCAGCCCCATGCTCATAACAGACGGCTGCTCGATAGGTAGAGGGTGGATGACTTTGCTTACTAGCTTGTAAATAATAAGAAAAGGCTTTTTCATGATCAATTTGTAAACCAATTGAACCATTACCATAACATTCAGCTAAGAAAAATTGGGCTTCTGCATATGGAGTTTTACCTAAACCACCTCCTTGAGAAGCTAATTTTTTAATCCATTTTAAACCCTCATTATATAAAATTTCTTGATTTCTTTGGGCAACTTTTTGATCTGGATCCGAATCTAAAGCCGCTATTTTCATAATAATAATAATTATAATAATAATAATAATAATAATAATAATAATAATAATAATAATAATAATAATAATAATAACAATAATAATAATAATAGTAAGGAATTTATTATATGGATAATATAATTAGTATTTTTTAAAATATATTTTCAAATGAATTTAAATAATTTCATAAAATTGTAATTGTAATTCTATAGTTCAATATAGTATATATCTCTATTTACATTTATATCTATATTTTAAATATTTATATTTTGTATATATTTAAATTTTATATTTTGTATATATTTTAAATTTTGTGTATATTTTAAATTTTGTATATATTTTAAATTTGTTATATATTTTAAATTTTGTATATAATTTATATTTTGTATAATATTTATTTCTTTATATATATATAATTATATTTTATAATTTAATTAAAACATATATAAACTTACCATCTGCCATAGCGATTAAATATTTAGCAAATTCCAGTTGAACATGAGGATCATTACTTTTTTTTGCATTTTGACGATACAATTCTAAGGATTGTCCGTATGGCATAGGTTGACCACCTAAGGAGGTCATCGGGACCTTACCTCCACTAGAATAAGATGGAGGTTGAGGTTTAGGTTGAGGTGGTGGTCGATATTGATTACCAATTCCATTATGCATGGCTTGAGGATGGAAATTCAGTGGTTTATTACTATTATTATTAGTGTTTTGTGGACCTTGTGGTCCTTGAACAGGAGTAGATGAAGCAGGATTATAATACATTACATTTTGAGGGGTAGGTGCTGGAACTGGGGCTGGAGCTTGTGGATTATTTTCTTGAGGATAGGAATAGTTTTGTTCATAGGGGGGTTCGAAATAGCCAAGATTTTTAACATTTGAATTTTGGGTATTATTGTATAGCGAGTTGACATCTTGATCACTATATCTAGAAAAACGTTTTGAAGCGATATTATGATCTCCAGTGGAACGACGATCTCCACCTGCAGATCCTTGAGAGGAGATGGAGGTCACTCGATGCTGTCGATTTCTAGGTGGTATAGAAGGTTCAAATGTATCATTATCAAAAGTGGTGGAGGTTGAAAGATTACTGTGAATCAATACCGATTGTCTTGCTTTAGACTTTTGCATATTATTTTGTGAGGATTGATTTCTTAGGGGTAATTTTAAACCATTTCCACCACCAGAGGATTCCAGTTGATTTAAACCAGCGGCTGAAGTATTCCTTGGTCTAAGTTGTGGAGAAGAGACAGAACGATGAGTTAGACCTGGTCCTGGTCTAGGTGGTATATTGCTTGCAGGAAAGGTCAATGATAATGGTCTAGTTGATGGAGAACCTCTAGCTATAGGTGTAGCCCTCATGGACGGAGAAGCTCTGGATTGATTATTTATTTGTCTTGCTACAGGTCTCTGAGGTGGTGGAACATTTGCTTTATTACGAGCTGGAACATTTCTTCCATTTACTGGTCTTGAAACAGGTGATTGTACTATTAGAGACACCGGTCTTGTTTGTGGTGAAGGTCGTGGGGTCACTTGTCCCATAACAGTTTGTGTTATTGATACCGGTCTTTTTCCTTGACGAATCATTGAAACTGGAAGAGAATTATGTTTTGGTTTACCAATATATTGGTTTGGAAGTGAAGTATTATTTACTTGTCTACTTCTTTGATCGTAGTAATTGATGTTATAGTTTTCATAGTTGTTATTTTTGTTATCATAGTTGTTATTATGGTTATTATCAAAGTTGTTATTATAGTTATTGTTATAGTTGTTATCATAGTTATTATTATTGTTGTTATTATTATGGTTGTTATTATGGTCGTTATTATAGTTGTTATCATAGTTATTATCGTAGTTACTATCATAGTTGTTATTATAGTTGTTATCATAGTTGTTATTATAGCTGTTATTATAGCCGTTATCATAGTTGTTATTATGGTTGTTGTTATGGTTGTTATGGTTGTTATTATGATTATTATGATTGTTATTATTATAGTTATCATAGTTGTTATTATAGATGTTATCATAGTTATTATCATAGTAATTATCATAGTTGTTTTCATAGTTATCCCTTCTTCCGTTATAAAAATTGTTATCATTTTGATATTTTACAGGATAACATTGTTGATATTCAGTTTGAGCATACTCCACATTACTATATTGAGACATTTTGAATTTTATTTTTTAAATAAATAAATTAAGAAATTTTATAAATACTGAAATATTTAAATATTATAAAGATATATAAAAATATAATTATTTAATAAAAAAAAGAAACTTTATTACTTTTTTTTTTTTTTTTTTTTTCGATGAAAGAAAACAATGTATATATATATATATATTAGTCAATAATATATAGAAGAATTAAAATAAAAAAAAAAAATACTTACATTGACACAACAACTTTTTTTTTTAAATAAATAAAAAAAAAAAATAAACAAATAAATTAAAATACCTAAAGATATTAGAAAAAAAAAATATTTTTTTGTTTTTCTTTTTGTTTCGCTTTGTTTTGTATTGTCTTTTGATTATAAGCGTTAATAGTAAAAATATAAATAAAAAAAAAATTTTTTTTTTTTGGCTTAATTTTTAGAGTTTATAAAATGTTTAACAATAGTCTCAATTCTTTGAATTCAAAAATGAGTTTAAATTAAAAAAAAAAAAAAAAAAAAAAAAAAAAAAAACTTTACAAAGGTATATAATAAATGTGAACTTGTAAAGATATATAAAAAAGTATATTTATTTATAAAAAATTGTGAAAAATTAAATCAATTATTGTATTACTATTGAATTTTTTTTTTTTTAAAAAAAAAAAAACTCAATTTAGTATTATAATATTTTAATGCTTTATTCTTTTTTTTTTTTTTTTTTTTTTTTTTTGAGCAAATAAATTATTTATATAAAAATATTAAATTTATATTTACAGTAATAATATTTAATTGATATATACAATAAAATTGAATAAAAAATAATAAATATTATAAATACTTCAATTGTTAATATAATGTTTTTTTTTTTATTTATATATAATTTCTTATCAATATAATATTTTTTTTTTAAAAAAAGAAATTATTGAAAAGAATAAATGAATAAATTAAATTTAAATAAAATTAATACTTTTTACTGAAAATATATTTATAATTATTGAAATATAAAAATTATTTAATTAATAATTCATTGGTTATCAATAAAGCTAACAACAAAATAATAATAATAATAAAGTTAATTGTCAAAATAGTATTTTATGGTACAAAGTATAAAATTTAAAATAAATTTAAATTTATAATTCAATTTTTTTTTCTTTCGTTTTTTTATCTTTTCTTGTTTTATTTTTTTTTTATTTTTTTAAAAAATTTTGTTACAACTTGAAGTATTTCTAAGGTGACTTTTTTGACAAGCTGTTACAGTTTCATCAATAAAAAATAAAATAAAACATAAAAATAAAAATTAAAATTAAAATTAAAATTAAAATTAAAATTAAAATTAAAAAAAAAAAAAAAAAAAAAAAATAAAAAAAAAAAAAAAAAAAAAAAAACTAGATTTAATAATTAATAATTTAAATAATTAATAATTTAAATAATGAATAATAAATATTTAAATATCAAAAAAAAAAAAAAAATTTAATATAAAAAAAAAATAATTAAAAAATTTTGATTTAATTAGTTTTTTATTATTTTTTTTTATTTTATATTAAAATTTTAATTTTTTATTTTATTTTTACTTTATTTAATTCTATCTTCTTTTAACTCTTAATATATTATTATATATATTTAAATATAATATATATATATATTTTAATTTTAATTAGTTTTTATTAAATAAATTTTTTAAAAAAAAAATTAATCAATTTAATAAATAAAAAAAATTTATTTACTTATTATTTATTTATTCAATTATTTAATTATTTATTATTTATTTACTTATTATTTATTTATTCAATTATTTATTAATAAATACTCTTTTAATTATTTATTATTTATTATTTATTATTTATTATTTATTATTTATTATTTATTATTTATTATTTATTATTTATTATTCAATTATTTATTATTTATTATTTATTATTTATTATTTATTATTTATTATTTATTATTTATTATTTATTAATAAATACTCTTTTTATTATTATTTATTATTTATTATTTATTAATAAATACTCTTTATTATTATTTATTATTTATTATTTATTATTTATTAATAAATACTCTTTTTATTATTTATTATTTATTATTTATTAATAAATACTCTTTTTATTATTATTTATTATTTATTATTTATTAATAAATACTCTTTTTATTATTTATTATTTATTATTTATTAATAAATACTCTTTTTATTATTATTTATTATTTATTATTTATTAATAAATACTCTTTATTATTATTTATTATTTATTATTTATTATTTATTAATAAATACTCTTTTTATTATTTATTATTTATTATTTATTAATAAATACTCTTTTTATTATTTATTATTTATTATTTATTATTTATTATTTATTATTTATTAATAAATACTCTTTTTATTATTTATTATTTATTATTTATTATTTATTATTTATTATTTATTATTTATTATTTATTATTTATTATTCAATTATTTATTATTTATTATTTATTATTTATTATTTATTATTTATTATTTATTATTTATTATTTATTATTTATTATTTATTATTTATTATTTATTTATCATTTATTATTTATTATTTATTATTTATTATTTATTAATAAATACTCTTTTTATTATTTATTATTTATTATTTATTATTTATTATTATTATTATTTATTATTTATTATTTATTATTTATTAATAAATACTCTTTTTATTATTTATTATTTATTATTTATTATTTATTATTTATTAATTATAGTAAAAATATTTAAAATTTTCTTTCTTTTTTATATATTAATTTATATTTTAAATATATTTAAATATAATCAATTATTTAATTTATTGCTATAATCATAATTATTAATTTATATATAATTTTTTTTTAATTTTTCATTAAACAATTTAAATTAATTATATTCATAATATATGAACATAATATATTTAAAATTTTATTATTAAAAAATTGAAAAAAAAAAATAATAAAAAATAATAATATTTTTTATTTAAAGGGAAAAATATAAAGAAATATAAAAAATACATAAAATATTTAAAAAATATATATAAAACTTCATTTATATTTAGTAATAATGTCAGTAGGAATAACTTTTTATTATTTATATTTTTTTTTGTATTTTTGTAAATTTTTTTATGAAATTTATTTTATCTCTTAACTCTTAATAAAAAAAATTGTTACATATTAAAATTATTACACATTCAAAATGTGATAAAAATAAATAATCTTTATTAATTTTAAAATAAAATAAAATAAAATAAAATAAAAATATAAGCTTTAATCATTGTTTATAATTAAAAAAAAAAATAAGTTATATCAACTGCAAATTCAACTTCATTTTACGTTAAAAAGTATAATTTATATATATTATTGTCAAAAGTTGTTTCGACTTTATTGATCAAGTATCTTAACAATAAAAACATTAAAAACTATAAAAAAAAAAAAAATTGAAAATATACTTAAATAAAAATATTATAAAAAAATAAATATTTAAATAGTTATATATTTAATTAATTTTATTATATTCTAATAATGTTGAATAAAAGTATCAAAAATATAAAAAAAAAAAAAAAGAGAAAAAAAAAAAGGATTTAAAAATATATTTTAAATAGTTGTATATTCAATTAATTTTAATATAAATGTTGAATATTGAATAAAAATATAAAGAAAAAAAAAATTACATATTATAAATAATTATATAGTTAATTAATATATATTTTAAACTATTAATTAAAAAATTAATTATTAATTCAAGATTGTAGAAAAAAATATGATTAAAAAATAATTATAATAATAATAATAATTATAAACTACTAATTAAAATTAGAGTAATCACATCATTTATAAATAAATTATTTTTTTTAGTAGCTTAAATTGAAATTTTTATAATTAGAAACTAATATTTTGAATTTATTTATTTATTATATATTCTTTTATTATTCATTTTATTCATATTTATTTTTAGATTGAATATCTTTATAGTAACATAATATTTTTATTTTAAGGACCTCGCCGCTACGTTGAACTTTTATATTATGTTTATTAATGTTTATTAATGATTTTTTTTTTTTTATATTTTTATTTAAAAATTTTATTAGATAATAATAATATATTTAATATTCAAATGTAACCACAATAAACAATTATTAATATTAAATATAATATGTCTCTCTATTATTTTAATTGTAATAGATAATTATTCATATTGTACATTAATCATTATTTATATTGTTAAAAAAAAAAATAAAATTTACTATTGAGTGTATTATAGTGAATTTAAAAAATTTTTTTTATATTATGATATATTTTATTTTAAGTTATTTAGGATGTTATCTTTTAGATATATTAAAACTTAATCATATTAGATAATAATATTAAAGGAATGTATAATAATTTTAAAATGAATAACTTGAAAGACAATTCTATATTCTATTTCTTCTTCTGTTCGTTACCATAATCAAATTGAAAATTATGCGAATATTGAATATGAAGAACAAAATGGTTCAAAGAAATATTATTCAGAGATTTTGACTAGACAAAAATGTTCAATTAAATCTGCTTTTATGTTTTAAAGATTTTAAATTAAAGGATTTTTAATTTATGAGGATTGATAAAAAGAATTTAAAAGATTATCATTATAACCACTTATAATGATAATATTTTAAATATAATAGTTTTTGATCTCTATATAAAAAAATGAAAAATGAAATTATTTTACCATTAAAATAACAAGAATTTATATAAAAAAAAAAAAGTTATGATAATGTATATTTAAAGGATTATCTCTGGTAACTTTCACCTTTAAAACTTAAAAAGTATATATAAAGTTGTAAAACAACTCTATTAAAAAAAAAAGTTTAATTTTATTTTAACTTCATGTTGATATATTATTACATGAAGTTAAAATAATTTTTTTTTTATGAAATTTTATCAACTAAAGTAATAAAAGTGAGATAATAAAAAAACATATAACATATATTTCAATAGCTCAAAATGAAAATGACAAAGATAAATGTAATCATTTTATATAGAAACTAAAATAGAAATTTTATTCAAAAAAAAAAAAAAAAAAAAAGAATTAAAACATAAAATAGGTTCATTTCATTTTGAAACTAAAATAAAAAAAAAAAAAATATTAATGGAATGGATTTCATAATAAAATCAGTTTCAAGAATTAATATATAAATATTCATTTATTTCATTTTTAATTATTAATATTTATGTATAGTATTAATAATAAATAAATGTATAAATATAGTATTCATGAATATACAACTTATACTTTAAATATTTATCATATAGCATTTTGTATATAGTATATTGTAAAAAAAAATAAAAAATAAAAAAAAAATTTAATTAAACAATTGAAATTTCTTTAATAAATAATTAAATATAAGCATAAATATTAAGTCTTTAATTAATATTTAATACAAAATGCAGAAAATAAATTAAATTTAATTATATATTGTTTTATTTGAAAACTTACTATATAGTGTAAATTAAAAAATAATAATAATAATAAATTTAATAATGATTAAAATAAAATAAAATAAAATAAAATAAAATAAAATAAAAAAAAAAAAAAGAGATTAAATAAAAGAATGGAAAGACATTAATTTATTAAATATTCAGTATTATCTCTAAACTATTCCAATTAACAACTATTTTAATTTAAAAAAAAAAAAAAAAAATAATTCTAAATAGATATAATTAATGATGAATAATTATTAATAAATAATAAATAATAAATAATAAATAATAAATATATTATTTTTTTTGTTAACTTCTTTTATTCTTTAAACTTTAATTTTAACTATAAAATTTTTTTTATTATTATACATTAATTTATATGATATTCACACCTTACTAAGTTCCTTATTTTTGTTTCTTCTATTATCCTATTAAAAAAATTTCATGTTTTTATTTTTAAATCTTAAATCTTATATCATTCATTTTCATTGTTGATATTATTTATAATTTATGATTAAGTTGTTAATATTTATTTTAGTGCAAATTAAATGATTTATATCTTTATAATATAACTAATAATTTTATACATATATAATATGTTTCAACAAATTTTTTTTTAGCTTATTTCACATATTATAACAAATAATAATTGTAATAATAAATAATAAATAATAAATAATAAATAATTATAATAATAAATAATAAATAATAAATAATAAATAATTATAATAATAAATAATAAATAATAAATTATAAATAATAAATAATAAATAATAAATAATAAATAATAAATAATAAATAATAAATAATAAATAATAAATAATAAATAATAAATAATAAATAATAAATAATAAATAATAAATAATATAATAAATAATATATAATATATAATATATAATAAATCATAAATAATAATTAATAAAAAGAGTATTTATTAATAAAATAATAAATAGTAAATAGTAAATAATATATAATAATTAAATAAATTAGAAATAAACAAATAAATAATAAATGAATATACCTGTAACATTTACTGTTTATATGCTATTGACACTTTTTAATATCTATATTTATATTTTAAGTATATTATTACTATAATTAAATTATTACCTACTTTCTATATTACAATAATTTCGTTTTTTTGTGGATCAAAAAATTTAATCCCATGATTATTTAGTAGTATTAACAAATTTTATTATATTGGTTAGATACATTCATTTATATTTTAATTTGACTACTCTTTAGTTTTATTTCAATAAAATGTTATATTTTATTATAACTTCCTTTATTCTTTTGTTTTTTAATTGTAACTTTTTAATTATTATAGTTGTAAATTTGTTTAGAGTCTTATATATAAGATTCTTTAGTATGTATTATATTCACGTCTTGCTTAATACCTCATTTTATCTTTAAGGGTGTTTCATCTATTATCTATTAAGAAGTTCTATGTTTTTTTTTTTCTTTAACTAGCTTAAATATTTATACTCATCTTCAATGTTGATCAATGAATCAATGATAATTTATGTGTAAGAGTTTGTTAATATTTATTTTTAGTACATGTTATATGTTTTAATAACTTTGTTCTATGACCCATAAATTAATTTTTACGTAATATATTTCAATACATTTTAAAGACCTTTTTTCTTTTTCTGGAAATAATAAAAAAAAAAAAAAATTTAGTAAAAAAAATTAGATAAATTTCCATCAAAAAAAAAAAAAAAAAAAAAAAAAAAGCAATTTTAAACTTTTACTGGGATAGAGATAGGACAGGAAATTCAAATTAAGGCTAAGGCTTAAAAGTAAAAAAAAAAAAAAAAATGAATTTGAAAAAAACAAGAAAGACCACTTAAAGGTCAACTTTAGGTTATTCTGAATTATAGCATTGGTTTCCCGATGGATACTTTGTGCCAGATGTGGTTTTAAATTCGATGCTAGTGTTGCCAAAGCCAGCCAATAGGATTGAAGACGACTGTCCAGAAAGGTATCCTTTGTTGTTACAGAACAAATAGTAATCCTCAATGGGAATATTGGTTTTCTAAATGCTATCTTTTTTCCGGGAATTTCGAATGAAATATTTTATGGATATTGAAATTCTTTATGAAATTTTTTTTTTTGTAATTACCAAATATTATCCAATATCAAATAGTAATGTAAGCACTTGTTGTCACAGATATGAATAATATAGAATCAGGTACTGATTCTGGTGGTAGTAACGAAGAGTATAATATTAATAATATTAACAATAGAAATAATCCTTATTAATAAATGTAATACTATTGATAGTGAAAATAGGAATATTAATATTAGTGATAGTGAAAATAATAGTATCATTATGAAAAATGAAGTGAATAGGTCAATTGATGATAATCATGTTAATATTAGTAATTTTTCCTAATAATGAGTGTGTAAATATATTGGTGACATGGAATCAATTATATAACTTCCTTCTTGGTAGAGGAGATATAGATATTATTGATTTAGATTATAAAAAAGGAATTGGGAGGTTTTGTTTTTGTTTAATAATAATAACCAAAATCATTTCTAATGATTATTCTAAAAAAAAAAAAAAAAAAAAAAAAAAAAATAAAACTTTCATTCTTGGTGCACTCTGGGGCTCTCTCTCTTTTTTTTTTTTTTTTTTTTTTTTTTTTTTTTTTTTTTTTTTTTTTTACAGAAATTATACCAAGGGGTAGTATTCGACAAGGATTGTTATTCCAACGGTAGAAGCGTAAACTAACCAAGAAGTGTCAACACTGTAAAATGGAGTATGACGGTCAAGTAGGGCTAATACCTCTGAGGGAGAAGACCGTCATTTCTTTCAGATTTGGTCAATTTAAACCTTAATACGGAATAAGAATTCCCTTTTAAACAGAAACCCTATAATCTTGGAGGTGAGGTTCATTGCCTATGAACTTTTTTCTTTTTTTTGAATTTATTTATACCATTTATTTAGAATGTTATTTTTATTTTTACATTACTATTTAAAAAAAAAAAAAATATTATGTTCTACTAGAACTAATAATATTTATTTATATTTTCATTAATTGTACGTTTTTTTTTTTTTTTTTTTTTATAAAAAAAATATTCATGTAATTATTAAATGAATAAATAAATAAAGTTAAACTTTGTAATAATTGCAGCTGTAAAAAAAAAAAAAAAAAATGTATTTCAGAAAATAACTTGTAAAATTGTAACAATTAAACATCATATAATTTTAATATTTTTATGTACTCTTTATATAAATAATAATAATAAATAATAAATAATAAATAATAAATAATAAATAATAAATAATAAATAATAAATAATAAATAATAATAAGTAAATAATAAATAATAAATAATAAATAATAAATAATAAATAATAAATAATAAATAATAAATAATAAATAATAAATAATAAATAATAAATAATAAATAATAAATAATAAATAATAAATAATAAATAAATAATAATAAATAATAAATAATTGAATAATAAATAATAAATAATTGAATAATAAATAATAAAAAGAGTATTTATTAATAAATAATAAATAATAAATAATAAATAAAAAAGAATTTCTAAACTATAAAATATGAATCATTGTAAATTTCCTTGTATTCTTTGGAAAAATTCAATAATGAGCTTGAATTATTTAATTTATATTTATTATTAATGGTATTGTTACATTTACATTAGAAAAATCTAAAATAAAAATTAATGAAGTAAATGTTATAATATTATTAAAATTTTCACATTATTTATTTATAATAAAAAAAAAAATTTATTTATAATATTTATATAATAAATTTTAATCTCCATTGTTGAACAAATAATTTTAAAAAATAGATCAAAAAAAAAAAAATAAATACGTTAAAAACAATTTAAAAAATAAAGCCACAAATATTAAACAATGGAGATATATAATAGAACAATCACTAATTATTTTTTTTAATGGATTAAAAAGTATAATCAATTAATAAAATTATATTTTTCCCCATAATAACAACGGATAAATAAAAAAATATATTATTAAATTAATATTATTCAATTATTTTAATTATTTATTATTTAATTATTTTAATTATTTATTATTTAATTATTTTAATTATTTATTATTCAATTATTTTAATTATTTATTATTTAATTATTTTAATTATTTATTATTTAATTATTTTAATTATTTATTATTGGGGTACTTTAACTATATTTAAAAAAAAAAAAAAAATATTTTTTTTATTTTAATAAAAGAAACCTTTTTTTTAACTTTATACCCTATAATAATAATATTTAACATTGGTTTTTAATTGATTATTATTCATTATACATTATGAAAGAAATCCTTTTCTTTTAAATATTCATCTTCTTATTTTTATTTGAAATGTTTTTTTAATAAAACAAAAAAAAAAAAAAAAAAAAAAAAAAACATTAAAATATTTCATAAATAAATGAAAGTTTATAAATAAACTTTTATTTATGAAATGAAATATTTTAATAAAGTTCCAACTTTTAATAAAACATTCTCCTTATTTTAAATATAATATAATATAGAATAGATTAATAAATACACCATTATTATTATTATGATCATTATCATGATCATTATTTATTTATTAATACTAATAATTATTATTATTATTATACAATAAAAGCAATATTATTCTATTATTACTATATTTTTTTTTTTTATCCAACTCCAATTTTTCTTAATATACATATATATAAATATAATTTCTCCTTTCATAACTAATCTTTTTATTTTTTTTATTTTAATATTTATATTTTTATTTAAATGAAATTGGTCCTTTTTTTTTTTTTTTTTTTTTTTTTTTTTTTTCCATTGTGCTTATGTTTCTCAAATTCCCCTATATTATCTTATTATTATTTTTATAATTAAATAAATAAATGAATAAATAAAAAGTTTATATATATATATATCAAAAAAAATTTACGAATTATTTATTCTAAAAATGTTATCCATATATATATAAATAATTTTTCATATATGTTTATATAAAAAAAAAAAAAAAAATTAATAAAAAAATTTTCTTATTTCATTTCTATTCTAATATTAATAAATAAATAAGACCTTTTTTTTTTTTTTTTAATAATATTTATTATGAATGCTTCTTATTCATTCAACATATATTATTATTATTCCCTTTATCCTATTATTATATCTTATAAAATTGACATATAACTTTTTTATTACAAAAAAAAAAAAAAAAGTATGTTATTTTTAGTTTTTTCATATTATTATTATTATTATTATTATTATTATTATTATTACTATTATCATTTTTTATTTCTTTATTTAATTTTATTATTATTATTTTTTTAAATAAAAAAAATTTATTTATTTATTTAATAAATTATTAAATTATTTATTTAATTTATTATTTTACATCTTTTTTTACTTTTTTTATTTTTTCTTTTTTTTTTTTTTAATTTATTTTTATGTTTTTATTCTTTCATCTTATATGATTATTTTGATGATTTATTTCACTTCATTTCATTTTTTTTTTATTTTTATTTTTATTTTTAATTATTATATATATATTTTTTCTTTATTTTTCTTTTTCTTTTTTTTTTTTTTTTTTTTTTTTTTTTTTTATTTTACAAAAAAAAAAAAAAAATTAACGATAAATTTTTCGTGGTGGAGGCTGTAAAAGTGGTTCCTCTGAATTAATACTAATGGTATCGTAGCTTTGATGATTACCATTTCTACGATAAGGATTATTACTATAATTGGATGAAGCATTACTCATTTGATCATTCCATCCTTGTTGGGATCGAGATGGTGGGAATTGAGGTGGTGGTGTATTCCATTGTTGAGTACCTTTACTTTGTATGGTTCCTTTACTTGGTCCATTATAAGGAGAATTCATATATTGTGGTTTGGGTTGTTGATTATATACATTTCTTGCATTGTAAGGTAGTGAACCATTACGACTACCACTGTCACTTACATTGGAACCATGGTCATTCGGATAGGTTGGTCTATTTAAACTGTCACTGTAATCACTATAAGCTACAGTACTACCTGGATATTGAGGATTTGACATGGTATATTGTGTATTATATGGATTATTATTATTATAATGATTATTATATTGATTATTATAAGGCGGGTTATAATAGTTATTATTTTGTTGATTTCCCGTTCCTACATCATTTAAATCAACATCAATTTTTGGTAATGTTGGATCTGGTAATATTTCAATATCAAATCCTTTTTTAATTGCAGATTCATCTAAATGTAATTGATTTGGATTGACACCTAACTTTCGAGCTGCTTCAAGTTTTGCTTTCTCTACTTTTTGTATCTTTTTAATTTTCTGTTTAGTCTTTGAATTAATAATATCGCCAATTCTTTATATTATTATTTAATTATTTCCATTATTATTTTAAAATATATATATTTAAAATAAATAAAATTATTATTTTATTTTTTATTATAAAAAAATATATATATATAATTAATTAATTTATTACTATTTATTATTATTTATTATTTTATTATTTAATTATTTTATTATTTATTATTTATTATTTATTATTATTATTATTATTATTTATTATTATTATTATTTATTATATCTATAGTTTACTAAAATTATACATGTCTAATTACCTCTTATCGATATTGTGACAACAATATTCTTTTAAGTTACCTTGTATAATAGATAATAATGGAACATAAACAATTAATGCACATAATAATCTAATACCAGTAAATATCCATGATAAAAGGATAAAAGATGAAGTAAATAATTGAATCGTATCAGATTTTATATTATTTTTATCATCAACCATATTTTCTAAAAAACTTTTCTCTGAAGGACTTAAATTGATAAGACTTCTAACAAAAATTACAATATTAAGAATACGACGAGGTGAATCTGCAAACACAAACCTTTTCCAACCTATAATAAAAATAATAATATTAAAATGTTAATGTTTTGTTTTAAAATATATATATCTATATTTTACTCTTCAAAAAAATTATTATTATAAAAATCATTAATTTTATTAAAAAAATTATCTTATTAATAATCAATATAAATTATAATAATTATTTACCTTTAAAAGTAAAGAATACAAAGAATGCAATATCATCACTACGCTTTGTATGGTCTTGAATTAATTGGAAGAAACAATAATAGGCATAGGATTTAATACAATAATAACGATAGGCGACAAGATTTGTGAAAGCGAATGATATATCCTGAGATTTTATAATCTTTTTAGCCTTTTCCCATTCTAAATAGGATAATAAATAAGTAATTGATATTGAAAAGAGTAAAAGCCAAAAAATATAACCTTTATTACTTTCCCCATCACCTAAGAGGCCTTTAACATAGGAATTATCTGTTAAATCACAAATTTTTTCTATATTCCATTTATTAGGTATATAATAATTCATTGTTCCATTATTATATACACCGATAGCTTCTTTACATTTTTTCATAGTTTCAATATTTTCTTTCTTAGGATTATACGAATTAATTAATAAATACAAATCAGATAAGTAAACCAGAATTGTTTTAAAAACATAGAAAAAAATCCATAGATATTTTATTCTCATAGTTATACTGTTATTTACATAGTCGTTGACATTAATTAAACTAAAACTATGATCCAATATTTCCTCTCTTTTCCAATTCGACGAATGAAAGCACCATAAACAACTTATAGGTTTTGTTGGGGATTTTTGTTGTGACATTTTTGTATCAAAATTTTATTCTAATTATATTTTTGTCCTTTTTGTTTGTTTATTTGTTTGTTTGCCGTTTTAATTATTATTTTAATTATTTATTATTACGTAATGTATTGTAAATAGTGATTTTGTATTAATAAAATTTCCTAAAAGAAATTTTAATGTAATAAATTAAAATAAAGTTATAAATTTATAAAATTGTATATTATATATTTCCCATTAATAATTTTATTCAAACTAAATTTATATTCTCTAATTCCAAATAAAAAGAAAAAAGAAGTTCTACGCGGTTTTTTTTTTTTTTTTTTTTTTTTTTACTATAAAAAAAAAAAGATTAGATTTATTTACAAGAGTTTTACTTTTTTTCTTTTTATTTTGTAGAAAAAAGAAAAAATAATATAGAATAAATTTTAAATATGAATATATTTTAATGTATTATTATAGCAAATATATTTTCAAGTAATCTATATTTTTATATTGTATTGACTTTCTTTTAAATTTTATTTTTATACTGACTGTAAATTATAAAATATTTTAATACAATTATAATATCAATCACTTTGATATTATTCACTCTTTTTTTTTTTTTTTTACTTTATACAAATAAATAAATATGTAATTATTTAGATTTTTATAAACCCAATATTTTCTGATTTTATAAAAAAAGAATATATATATTGATTGTCTAATACTGAATATTAAACAATTTATTTCTAAATAATGTATTTAATAATTTAAAAGTTTCAATAGTTTAAAATAATATCATATATAATATAAAAATTTAGATTATAAAATTCTATTATTGAAATGTTAAATTTTTATATAATATTTTTCTTTATAAAAAAAAAAAAAAAAAAAAAAAAAAGTAATAAATAGAAATTTTAAAATAAATAATACTTTCAAAAGTTTATTATAATAAAAATACAAAAAAAAAATAAGAAATAAAATTTTTTTTTATTTTTTAAAAAAAAAAAAGTAAACTATTTATTTATTATTTAATATAGTAACAATTAATTAATATATAATAAATAATATATAATAATAAATTATTAATTTATCGAATTTACTATAAACAAACTATATATTATAATTAATTATTATTTTAATTATTCTAATTATTTATCAATCAATTATTTCTTATTTATCAATCAATTATTTCTTATTTATTATTCCATTATTTCTTATTTATTATTTATTTATTATTTATTATTTATTATTCAATTATTTATTTATTTATTTATTATTTATTATTTATTATTATTTATTTATTATTTATTATTTATTATTTATTATTTATTATTTATTATTTAATAATTAATATTTAATATTTATTATTTATTATTTATTATTTATTATTTATTATTTATTATTTATTAATAAATACTCTTTTTATTATTCATTATTTATTATTTATTATTTATTATTTATTATTTATTATTTATTATTTATTATTTATTATTTATTATTTATTATTTATTAATTATTATTTATTTATTATTTATTATTTATTATTCAAATTATTATAAATCAATTTATTAGATTAAGATTTCTGATTAAGATATTTTCAAAGATATTTTCATATCTATGACTTTTCCCTTTTTTTTTTGCTTATTAATAATTATTATTAATAGTATTAAAGTATTATTAACAATATTAAAGTATTATCAATTTTATAACTACAAATTTCTATTAAATTTTAATAATATATATGTATTGATACTAGTGAGTTACAAATTAGTAAATAATAAATAACAAATAGTTAAATAAATAAATAAATAAATAATAAATAATAAATAGTTAAATAAATAAATAAATAATAAATAATAAATAATAAATAATAAATAATAAATAATAAATAATAATAAATAATAAATAATAAATAATAATAAATAATAAATAATAAATAATAAATAATAAATAATAAATAATAATAAATAATAAATAATAAATAATAAATAATAAATAATAATAAATAATAAATAATAAATAATAAATAATAATAAATAATAAATAATAAATAATAAATAATAAATAATAAATAATAAATAATAAATAATGGATAATAAATAATAAATAATAAAATAATAAATAATAAATAATAAATAATAAATAATAAATAATAAATAATAAATAATAAATAATAAATAATAAATAATAAATAATAAATAATAAATAATAAATTATAAATAATTATTAATAAATAATAAATAATAAATAATAAATAATAAATAATAAATAATAAATAATAAATAATAAATAATAAATAATAAATAATAAATAATAAATAATAAATAATAAATAATAAATAATAAATAATAAATAATAAATAATAAATAATAAATAATAAATAATAAATAATAAATAATAAATAATAAATAATAAATTATAAATAATTATTAATAAATAATAAATAATAAATAATAAATAATAAAAGAAATAATTATTCTAATTATTTATCGATCAATTAATTATAATATAATAAATAATAAATAATAAATAATAAAAAGAGTATTTATTAATAAATAATAAAAATTAATTAATAATTAATCAAATTTAAATAATCAAAAGTTATTAGATATAAAAATTAAAAAAGTTGAACTAAAAAAAGATTTTTGTCAAAAACTGCAATTTTAAAAAAAAAGTTAAATAGATAATAAAATTCCAAATTAATAAAAAAAAAAAAAAAAAAGCATTATTAAATAATATCAAATGAAATATAAACTTTATTAAATATAAAAATAAATTAAACAGAAAAAAAAATTGATAATAGTTAACAATACTATTTGAAATAAATAATAATAAATAATTCAATATATTTAATATATGGTGGCTATTAAAATAATGTCAAATAGATTAAAAGCTAATAAATTATAACCAAATTAATCTATATAATTTTAATCTATTTTTTTTGCTAAATATATTAATTATTGTAAATTATATGAATGTTAATATATTATAAATATATTTTAATCATAATTTTAATTTTATTTTATTTCTATTTAAATTAAATTAAATTAATAAACCAATTGATGGTAAATTAATTTTAGGTCGTACAAAAGTCCATATTCGTACATAATTAATGTTTTAATAAATGAAAAAGAAGATGAAGATGAAGAAGAAGAGAAAATAAGAAATAATAGAAATAATAGATAACAACTTTTAAATATATTTAATTACTTATTCAAATTCAAATTCAAATTCAATTTTAACCCTATATAATGATATTATATTTAAATTATATGATTGAATGGTAATCTAAATATATATCGGAAATTTCAACAATTATTGGGTTTCTCGTTGATTTGATTTGAATTAAATTAAATGTAGATAAATATAATATTGCAATATACCAATATTTAATATTTTCTATTCTATATTAATTATTCATTTATAAATATTAAATAATTATGATGTATTTGTAAATATTAAATATCAAATATTAAATAATTATTATGCGTTATATAAATATATAATTGTAATCCCAAATATTTAAATATAATATCAAATATATAATTATAATTATCATATTTAATTAAAAACTAAATATTATATTATTATCATGTTTATATAAAATATGATTAAATATCAAATAATTATCAATTATTTAAAATATTAATTATTAAATATCATATAATTATAATTATTTAAAAAAAATGAATTATTAAATGTTATATAGTTATTAATGACGATTAAACAAATCAATGAATGAATATTTACTATTCATTAGAGTTGTTCATAACTACCGTTTTTTTTTTACATATTTATTATAATATATATTAAAAATAATTTATTGCCGTTAATATAATACTAAAAATTATTGAATTTTAAATTGTGGCTTTAATATATTTTTAATCATTGTAAGTGAAAGTTCTAATTTGTTGTGTACGAACTTTAATAATTATAAATATATAATAAATATGTAATTAATAGATAATATTAAATATTAAATATTAATAAACAACAAATACATAAAAGATAATCATAAAATAAATAAAATAATAAATAAATAAATATATATATAAATAAATAATAAATAATAAATAAATAAATAAAAATTAAATAAATAAATAATAAATAAATAAATAAAAATTAAATGAATAAATAATAAATAATTGAATATTAAATAAATAAATAAATAAATAAATAATAAAAATATGTAACGGAATTAACGATCAATGCAAGTTATTATGGTAACAGAAGACTTGGTCACTTCAACCATGAAAACCTTGGGAAATACATATCTGCACACTATATTAAAACTCCAAAATGCTTTGATTGTCAAATTTTAAGACTAATGAGAAAACCACACATAAGGGAAACACCAAAAACTACAAGTATCTTAGCAATCCTACCACTCTGATAAAATAGGACCTGACCTATTCAAAAATCATTTACCAACAAGAAATATATACTAAAGTTTTATAGATGACTTTTCAAGAAGAAGCTGGATATTCCTACAAGAAAATTAATCTAAAGTACTGGATATAATTATCAATTTCTTCACATATATATATAATCAATTTGATAATAATAAAATTAAAGAATTTAGAACCCATCAAGGCCGTGAATACGGTAACAGAAAGGTGGATAAATTGCTTCATCTATCACTACACTAATAAATAAAGACAAGGGTAAGAATATTCTACATGACTGCGATTCTGATAATGAATCTAATTTAGCAATAGAAATGATAGATGAAAATTATCCTTAGCATATCTATGAAGAAGATATTGAAAACAATTATGAAAATTATAATAGCCATGACAATATTGTTAAAATATTATCTTCAAATTTTGAGGAAATCACTATGTCAACTGATAATTATTCTTCTTCTGAACACGAAAGCGCAAGTACTGATACTACAGATTTACCAAATAAAAATTTTACAAAAAGAAAATATAACCAATTAGAACTTGATATGGATATGAAGTCAAAAATCTTAGTCACTGATTTACTCTCTCCATTAAAAAAGTCAGGAAGTCCTTTATTTAACGAAATAATTAAAAGAAAATATTACATTATAAAACAATAGTGAAGAAGAAAATATTCAAAATATAATATTATTTATTATATTATATTATATTACATTATATTATAATATATTATATTATATAATATTACTTATAAACAAGCAATTTCATGTAAAGATAAGGTCCATTGGATTAATGCAATGAATATTGAACTAAAAATCTTCTTTGACAACAAAATTATGGATTTCAAAAAGTATCTTCCTCAAGGAGCCAACCCTACATCAACTAAATGGGTATATATTATTAAAGGAAATAAAAAAAAAAAAAAAAAGATAACATAGAAAAATACAAAACTCGACTTGTTGCTAAAGGATTTACACAAATTAAAGGTATTGATTACAACCTAACTTACTCTTCTACCCTCAGCTTAGACAGTTTAAAACTAATTTTTAGTCATGACTTCTAAATTTCAATGGGATGTAATACAATTAGATTTTAAAGCCGTGTACCTTAATACTCCTCTTGACTAAAAAATTTATGTTTCTATTCCTTCCGGTGCTAAGAATTATGAATATGACTACTGGTTATTAAAGAAGGTCTTATATGGATTAAAGCAATCAGACCGACAATGGTATTCTCACTTTTCAAATTTTTTTATTATAAAAGTTATGCTTTCACTAAAATGTCGTCAGAAACATGTGTTTTTTAAGAAAATGGCCAGAGGGAAAGTAGTATGAATTATAGGTATATATGTAGATAATTTCATAATACTAATTTAATACGATACACAAACGAAATTATATATAAAATTAAGAAAAAGTTTTTAAAGTTTCAACATGCAATTCAGCAGATTATATTCTTGGAATTAGCATGAAAAAAAAAGTAAAAATAATCAATATACTATTAATCAAACATTATTTATGAAAGATATGTTAGAAAAAATTTAATATAATAAATAAAATAAAATAAAAAAAAAAAAAAAAAAAAAAAAAAAAAAAAACATAAACACCATGCACCATCATTTATCAAGAACCAAAAAAAATAATAAAAAAAATTTGACAAAACAACATATAAGAGTGCGATCGGATCACTGATATATCCATCAAGATGTACAAGACCCGACATTTCCTTTACCCGTTAAAAAAGTATCAAGATGCTGTGAAAATCCTACTCTTAAGGATCGGAAGCCAATGCTATATTCAAGACATTTAAAGTTTAAAGTTGAGCTTTAGGTGGTCTCTTGTTTTTCTCAAATTCATTTTTTTTTCTTAAAAGCCTTAGCCTTTGATTGATTTTCCTGCCATATCTCTATCCCAATAAAAGTTTACAATAGCTTTTTTTTTTTTTTTGATGGAAATTTATTGAAATTTATTTAAATTGTCTGCTAAAATTTTACTTTACTATTCATTCTTTGTATGATCGGTCTCAATTCTAAATTATTTTAAAATAGTACTCCTGAAAAGGTATAGCAATTCGTTTTAGGTAACTTTCGACTTGAATGATAAAAGGTAGAGTGATTATTATTAAGAAATCTTGAAACATTTCCCTCGTTTGTACTACTAAACTGTCACATTTATTGATACCAAATTGGATTTCATTATTTTTAGCTTATTTACTGGAAAATTCTTAACAACTTCTAAAGTTGAGATCTTGTTAAAGCACATAACATAATGCATAATGTCATCTATAGAAAGACCCCCACAACAACGTTTATCACTAATGGAAATTCCATATTTATCACATTTATTAAAAAAATGTCATTAATGAACAAGTTAAATAAAATTGGTGAAGGGGGGACAACCGACGAACACCTTTTTTAATTCTAAATGATTCCAATAATTGACCATCAACCCTTTGACAAGCCTTGGAAGAAAAATAAAAGTTTTCAATAAAATTATAGCACTTATCTCTAATACCTAAGTGATAAATCTTTCATTAATATATTATATAAAGGAGCTAATTCGTACGTTTTTTTAAGGTCCAAAAAAAAAACAAGATAAGTATTTTTATTTTCAAATTTTCGTTTTTGACTAAATAGTTCTTAATGAAGTGTAAAAATTTTTTACCATTCTTCTCAATTACGAAATCCATATTGTTCAGGTTTTATAAATCCTTTATTAATTCCATCTTTAGAGATTCTATTAGCGATGACTTTTGCTTTAATTTTTAATTCATTATTGATAAGAGAGATGCCACTATAGTCATTACAATCCGATGGATCTCCCTTTTTATGAATAGAAACAATCGATGCGTTATTCCATGATTTTAGAAAATCACCATTCCAAATATGATTGATTAAGACTTTGAAACATTTGAAGCCAGATGAAATATTACTATTATTTTCTACTAGATTCTTCTGAATCATTCTTAACCAGAAATCAAAGATTTGAATAATTCCATTAGAATCCCATCAGGACCACAAGCTTTAAAGTTAGTGATAGATGAGATAGCCTCGTTAATTTCTTCAACTTTAATATTTTGATTAATTTCTCCATTTTTGTTACCTTAGGTTTCCCTAAGTGCATTAGAATCTTTCCAGAAATCTTTAGAAAGACTTATAACCTGAGGAATCTGACCCTAGAAATTTATACTGAGAATGCCAAGCTTTTAATTTTTCATCTGTAGAAGATACTAATTCATTGTTATTGTTTTTAATAGGATGTGCGACTGTGAAATATCGATTATTTAATTTTTTATACTTTTTTACCCTTGCCCATACTTTCCAACTATCATTTTTAAGAGCTAACAAACATCTATTTTTAATCCAATATAAATATTCTTTTTTCCCAAATTCGTTACATTTTTTTTTTATGAATTGAATTCACATAGTCCATTATACTAGTCAATAATTTCAACAAATTCATTAGAATTCTTCACGAAGAATCTCAAATTTATTATGATGACAAATTTCTTTCTTAAATTCAAGATATCTAACAATTTTTTTTTTTTTTTTTGGTAACAATAATAATTCATCTGTGGTAGTTTTCTTGCAATAAACTACGAGTGGTTTATGATCAAATACCGAAGGATAGTCAATAAAATAAGCACTTGATATTTTATCCAGCATTCTTGAGTTGATTAACGCATGATCAATATCTAATGAATATCTACTTTTAGTCCATGAAACAGGTGAACCATTAATAATAAACTAGTCACCAAGGTTACTATCCCTTAATTTATTATTGTAAATCAGTGGTGCTCATGCTAAAATCTCCAAGAAGAATAGATGGATGATTCGTTTGATTCTGAAGCCATGTGAAAACTTCAACGAATGCATATCAAACTTGTAATGAGTGTTTCTTGGTGGGATTATAGACATTACCTACAGAACACATAGAGTGATTCCCACAGACTATATGTTGTTAAAGAAACGAGATGAGTATAGGAGTTATCTTCAAGTACTGCTTGACATGAGACATGATACCAAAGATGGAAGCCTCTGCAAACCTAGCGTATTTGAATCCATTCTTTTCTGGAAATATCTGTAGTTGAGAAATGTTTCTTTACATGGATATCTAGCATCCTTAGTACCATTACGCTGTTTTCTGAAAACATAGGAATAATAGTTTCAAAATCATGTGGAAGTACTCAATATACTATTTCTTTTCACAAAATTTCATCCATTAGTATTCCAACTAAGACAAAAAGAAGGCTTTAATGTGTTATAACGTGAAATTGGATTTTGAGAATTAAGATTAGGTGTATTGGGAGCATTAAGATCATGATTGCCATTTATAGCATTTACTAAATTAGTTGAACTGAGATTTGCTGAGCTTATATTATTGGATGTGTTATTAGATATTAAATTTTGTTTTAAATGCTGAAAAGAAACCTTTATGATTCCATTTATAACATCTACAATATGAAAATTTTAACTCCTAATATTGCTTGTTCAAATACTTTTACAAATATTGCTTGTTCAAATACTTTTACAAATTTTGTGGTGATTGAAATTTTGAATGTATATACTTTTATCCTGAAGAAGCTATCATTGAATTTAGTAATTCTTTTTCATTGACAAAATATTATCCTTAAATTTTTTTCGTATCAGGAATGAATAAATTTCTTCATTTTAGCATTGGTCCATGAGTGAAAAATTAAAAAAAAAAATAAAATAATTAAATATTTGTCAGTTTCTGTACAAAGAAAAAATTTCATATTATTTTAAGTAAAATAAACAACTTTTGATTTTTGTTGTAATGAATAATCTTTTTTTCTTTTTTTTTATTTTTACTTTTTTATTTTGTTATCTTTTGAGCTTTTGATTTTCTATTCGATTAATAAAGTATTAGTTAATGTAATAATTTTCTGTAAAGTAATCATATATAAACTAAAATGAAAAGGTATATTAATAGTGAAAGATTATAAAAAGGATTCCCATATGTTAAATAAAGTCTTAAATACAAACTTTGGAGTGAAGCAATTTCCTACATTTTCATTTTACAATAGTTTTATGAGAGTTTAAATAATACTATAGAAAAATACCTATACAAAATAATGCTAAAGTAAAAAATTCAATAGATTCATTACAATGCAATGATAATATGTAGAAACTACATGATATTATTAATCATGCAACTCTAATGTTACTACATATTCATTTTAAAACAATATAAAACATCAAGTTCATTTTCTACAGTCTTCCAGTATTCCAAATTTTCTCTCCTCGTACTAGAAGCCACTTTAGATGAAATAACCATAGATTATCATCAGAATTACAGAAAACTGTAATTAGTACACCTGATATAGGCAATTCCTTTTCTATCAACCCTCTATGGGCCAATCAGTGCATATCTTTGGTGTCATTGATTATTAGTACACCTGATATAGGTTATTCCTTTTCCATAAACCCTCAATGGACCTGGAATAACAGAATATAATGAAGTTTATTATATATACTTAAATTATATTATATAAAATTATCTCATTATTATAATTAATGGTGTTGTATTTGAATTACATCATTTACTTAATTATTAAATTTATTTTCATTGAATTTGACATCAGCCACATTTAGTATAAAATTTTCTACTATTATAACTATGTAATTACCAAATTATGAAATAAATAATATTTTAAATCTTAAATAAATAATTTTAGTTGTTAAAACGTTTTATTATTAAGATTTAAAATATTATTTATTATATATAAATTTATAAATGTTAAATAAATAATTTTAGTTGTTAAAACGTTTTATTATTGATTAACATTTATAAATTTATTAATATATATAAAAATTTATTTATATATGTATTTAATCAAGGAATTTTGCATTTCTTAAGGTTATATTTCGTTGCCAAATTAAGGTCAAAAATTTTTTTTTTTTTATAATTATATTTTTTATATTTTTTTTTTTTAAAAAAAAAAAAATAAAAAAAAATAATAATTCAATAAAAAATTTGTCTTTTTTAAAATATCTTTTTAATTTATTTACAAATTTTTATACAATAAGTGAATTTTCATTAATATAAAAATTAAAAATTAAAAGTTTTTAAAAATCTATAAATTAAATTAAATTACATATTCAAATAAAATATTCCTTAAAAATAAATAATTAAATAAAAGTTTTAGAAAAAAAAAAAAATTTTTTTTAACTTTCATATTTATTAATTTTATACATTAAATTAATGATATAATTACTTTTATATTTATATCATTTATTGAATGAATACAATAAAATTAATAAATTACAAAAATAATAGTAATAATAAATTAATTATTTAGAAATATTTAATGATAAAGATATTTTAAATATTTTTTTTATCAATTTTAATTTTTAAAAAATATTAAAATTTTAAATAATTATAAATTTTTTTAAATTATTAATAATAATAATGACAGAATTCTGATAATCTTTTTCATTACGAACTGGTTCCGGCCGATGAGCATACCATATGGTTTTCTACCGATAAAGGCTTTGTAAGCGTAAAGACTACGGACACCAACAGCCTCGGTTTCGAGGTGTTCCATTATGAGATGATAACTTCCAGCGAGGGAATTTTCAACGACCGTGCCATCACGATGCTCTCCAGCAACCGCTTTTTAGCGATCATTTACTCTGTCATTTATTGCAAGTTAGTATTTACATTATTTAAATTAATTAAACATTTAAACCATAATTCAACAACATCTTTTCTAGGTTTTCCATAATCAACAAACTTTGTTACATCAGGAATTAGTTGTTCATTTATATTTCTTGTTATTTAGGATTTAATTGTTATATATTAAAGACATATAAAATCACATTTCTTGTGAAACTTCATTTAATATAGGTTTTGGTTTTATACTCAAAGAAATTGAACCTTTTCTAATTTCATCTTTAATTTTATGTTTTGCAATGGATATATGTATCAAATATTTTCTCTAGATTATTATGTAAACTTCCATATTTTATAATTTTCTTCATATCATCTAAAATTACTAATGATTCGTATTTATTTAAAATTTTATATTTAGTACATCTATATACTTAGAAATTATCTTTTTTTTTTTTTTTTTTAAAAAAAAATTAAATTTATATTTTTTGTTATTATAATTTGTTCTTTTCCTGTTTCATGTATTCCTTTTTCATTTATATTTTTTAATAAATATTATTAAATAAAGGTTATTCCTAGTCTAAAAAAAAACATTATTATAATATAATAATATATAATTAAAACATGAATCTAATATGAAATTATTATTATTATTATTATTATTATTATTATTATTATTATTATTATTATTATTATTATTATTATTATTATTATTATTATTATTATTATTATTATTATTATTATTATTATTATTATTATTATTATTATTATTATTATTATTATTATTATTATTATTATTATTATTATTATTATTATTATTATTATTATTATTATTATTATTATTATTATTATTATTATTATTATTATTATTATTATTATTATTATTATTATTATTATTATTATATAATATAATAAACCGAATATAAATGATTGAGAAAAAGGGGGGAGGAGCATTTCGCAAAATTTCATTTCGAAAAGTTTCATTTCGGAAATTTTACATAAAAAGTTTCATTTCGCAAAATTTCATTTCGGAAAAGTTTCATTTCGCAAATTTTTTAATAAATAAATAAATTAATAATAAAATAAATAAATAATATATATAATTTAAATAAAAAACTAAATAAATAAAAATAAATATATAAAACTATAATAAATAAATAAATTTTAAAATTAAATTTTTAAAAAAAAATATACATATATATATGGACATATATATATTAAATATACATTATATAATAATAAATATTCATTAGAATTAACGCTTTAAAAAAATAAAATATTTTATCATATGTTTTAAACGTTTTATAATTTTTTAAAATATATATAAGAATTTTATATATATAAAAAAAATAAGTATTAATAATTTAAAAGATGTAAAGGATAATAATTTAAAATATAATTGTTAAATTTAAAATATAATTATTAAAAAAAATATTAAAAAATAATATATAAATAATTAATTGATCATTTTACACCTTTTAAGTCCTTGCGCAGTATTTTAAAAATCTTAAATTGCTAATAAATTTTTTTAATAAAAGAAATATTTATAAATAATTCAGTAAAAAAAAAAAAAAAAAAAAAAAGATGAGGACATCATAAAAAAGGGAGTTAAAAGTAGCACAAAATTAGGATGATTTTAGGTGGTATCTATTTTTTTATTTTATATTTTATATTTTATATTTTTATTTTATATTTTTTATATTTTTTATATTTTTTTTTTTTATTTTTTATTTTATATTTTTTATTTTTATTTTTTATTTTTTATATTTTTTTTATTTTTTTTTTATTTTTTATTTTATATTTTTTATTTTTATTTTTTATTTTATATATATATATATATATATATATTTTTTTTTTATTTTTTATTTTATATTTTATATTTTATATTTTATATTTTATATTTTTTTTTAATTTTATACTTTATATTTTTTTTTTTTTATTTTATATTTTTATATTTTATACTTTATATTTTTTTTTTTATTTTATATTTTTATATTTTATATTTTATATTTTATATTTTATATTTTATATTTTATATTTTATATTTTTTATTTTATATTTTATAATTCTTTTTTTTTTTATTTTTTTATTATTTATTTATTTATTTATTTTATTATTTATTTATCTATTTATTAAAATTTTGCGAAATGAAACTTTTCCGAAATGAAATTTTTGCAAAATGAACTTTTGCGAAATGACACAAAAAATTTTGCGAAATGAAACTTTTCCGAAATGAATTTTTGCGAAATGACACACACTCGAGAAAAAGAATTTAAATAAACTCATTTTTCATATTAGAATAGTTTAATTGATTACATTTTATTTATTATTTTCATGCATTAATATATGTCCATGTTACATATATCAATGAATATTGTATTAATTTATGTGTTTCAATTTTAATTAAATTTATAAATAGATCATTAATCAAACCTTAAATGAATATTAATTCATCCAAATTTTATTAAATATAGAAAAATAACTTTTTTATTAGATTTAATATTTTATTTTTCCATTTTGTATAAAAATATATTAAAAATTTTTATAGTTTATAATTTTATTAAATATTTAAATACATTTATTATATTTATATATATTTATTATATATTTATTATATTTATTACATTTATTATATTTATTATATGATATTTTTTCTATATTATAATATTTATATGTATAAATTTTATATATATTGAATTCTATTAAATAATATATATATCATTAATTATAAAACATATTTATTTACTACATATTTATTAATTCATTTATTTATTTTATAAATTTATTTAATTTTATTTATTTAATATTTATTTATTTATTTATTTTATTCACTTGTCATAATTAATATTATTAGTTATTAGTATTATTTATATATTAATTATTTTTTATCAAAAAAACAAAATAAAAAAGAATAAAAAAAAAATTTTTTTGCTAAAATTTTTTTTTCTTTTTGTATTTATGCTGCTTATTTATTTTTACTTTTAAAAGTTAAAATAAAATAAAATAAATATATATATATAGATTTAAAAATAAACCTGAAAATAATATATATATATTTAGTAATAAAAAAAAATAAAATACTAATAAAAATAAAAACAAACAAATAGGAAGTATTAATAAAAATAATAATAATAATAATAATAAACAATGGCCAACACTGAAAAAGTTGACAAAAAGGAAGTTAAGGAACATCCAAAAAAGAAGGGATTACCACTCATAGTTAAAATCATTCTTTTCATAATTTTAATTTGTCCAACTATTTATTTATACGTAGAAGTTAGTATTTTTTTTTAAATATATATATATATAAAATAACTAATTTTTGTTGTTGTTACTAATTGATATTGAAATAACAAAAACGATAATGAAATAATTAAAAAGATTATTGTCAAACTTTAATTTAAAAAAAAAAAAAAAAAAAAAGACTAAATAATAAATAATAAATTTTTAGATTTTAAATAATATAAACATTATTTACTTACAATAAAATTATTTTTAAGAATTAGTCTAATATTAAACTATTTCAAAGATAATTAAAAAATTATTATATTAAAATTTATCCATTAAAAGTTGGAATTATTTATAGATTTTTGAAAAATTTTAAATTAATTTAATACTTTTTATATCTCAATCTAAATTTATATATATTTATAATATATTATTTATTTTAAAACGTTCTAATTAGATTACTAAAGCTGAAAAATTAAATAAACAATTATGGGCTGAACTTGAAAAGCAATATTTTGAACTTGGTCTCGATAAACAAACCGAAGCAACAGAAAGTAAAACTAAAGAAGCTCCAAAGCAAAATGTTATCCAAGGAAACAATAGATTCAGAAAATTCAGACAAGATGAAATGAGCAAATACTTTACTGTAGATCTTATTCATGCTATTGAACCAGAAAATTACTTTATGAAACGTGCCTTAAAGGAATATGATATTAATGATGATGAAAAAATGAAAGAACATCCAGAAGAATATAAGGTTAACAGTGTTATGTACGGTAAATATGTTGAACAAGGTTTTAAGGATGATGACAGATTCTACATTCAAGTAAATATTTTTTTTTTTTTGTATTTTCATTATTCTTTAATTTTTATTTTTATATCTTTTTTTATTTTATTTTTATTTTTTTATTTTATTTAATTTTATTTTATTCAATCTGTAATTTATATCTAAATTTCAACTATTTTATTTTTTTTTTACTATATTTTATTTTTATTATTTTTATTAATGTTTTATTCTTTTATACTACTATTTCACTATTTTTTTTTTATTTTTATTAATACTTTATTCATTTATACTATTTCACTATTTATTTTATTTTATTTTATTTGTCGTTGATAATAAATCAAATTTGTAAATGGCATATTCTTTTATTAATTAATTAAATTATGATATAAACTAATGAATATCAATTTTTTTCCACTTTTATTAACTTATAATGATAGTTCATCGATCAACATAAGGGTTTCGGTCTTTTTGCTTTCAAGGAAATAAAGCAAAATGACGTAATTGGTGTTTACACTGGTTAGTATTTTAACATAACATTTACACAATTATAATTTATATTAAATATTAATAAATAATATATATTAATATTTTTTTTTTTTTTTTTTAATAATTAATAATAATATATATATATATAAATATTTTTAATAATAAAAAAATATAAATTTATATATATATATATATATATATATAAAACTTTTTTTTCTTTTTTTATTTTATTTTATTTTATTTTATTTTATTCCTATTAATGACAATTTTAATAAAAATACTAACAATCATGTTAAATATTGTAATTATTTAATATATATTTAATGCATTGATTCTTCTATTTCTGATATAATGCATATGAATGGATTAATTTTTATTTATTCATGATTTATAAAAGGTTTAATTACTATGGAACTTGGTAAAAAGATGTTTGATACTAAATATTTATTCCATATTACCTCTATTAAACATCCATACACTGGAGCTAAGGCTGATTTATACATTGATGCTCGTGCTGCTGGTAATCAATTAAGATTTGTTAATCATGATTCTGATCCAAATTGTGAAGCCATTTATGTTCCATACAACAATATGTGGAATGTAGTATTTGTTGCTAAGCGTAATATTGCTATTAATGAAGAAATTACAATTTCATACGGTAAATCCTTCAAATCCGTTCGTGGTAAGGAACTTGAAGAAAGAGTTGAAGAAAGTGGTCCAGATGATTATATGGATACTGAATGGGATAAAAAGAGAAAGGAAGAAAGAGAAGCTAGAGATCCAAACACCGGTAAATTATTACATCCACACTTACCAAATAAATATGAATTAGAAGATCAAAAGAGAAAAATTTTACAACGTATGAGAAATTATGGCGGCTACTAAAACTTGAAATGAAATAAATCAAGTAAAATAGTAACGAACAAAAATAATTTTAAAAAAAAAAAATAATAAAAAAACATTAACAAACAATCAATCATTCGATCAATTTATTAATTAAAATAAAAATAAAATAATAATAATAAATATAATACTATTAATTTAAAATTAATAAACAGCCTTATAACATAATATATATAAATTAAAAATCGTAGTATAATTCAATTCATAAAAAAAAATAATAATAAAAAAAAAAAAATAACAGTATATATATAAATATAAATATATATTAAGTAATAAAAATTATTAAAAAAATAATTATAAAAAATAAACCATAAAAAATAATAAAAAAATAAAAAAAAAAAATAAAAAATATTTAAAAAAAAAAATATTTTTTTATTTTATTTCTTTACTTTTCATATTTAATTCTTATATTTTTATAATTAATTTTTAATTTTATGACATTTGTACCCTTTGGTTTATACTATTTATATATAGAATAAATAAATATATATTTATATATATATTTTTTTTATTTTTGTTTTTTTTTAGAAAAATTTTTTTCTTATTTAAAAATTTGCTATTTTGGTTTTCATAGACAAAAAAAAAAATGTAGATTAACAATACGTAAACACAATATAGTAAAATTCCAGGAGAAATACAAAAGTTTTTTTTGACTGGGAAAAATGTTCATTTATAAAAGTACTCCTGCCATTAGATCAATTAAATATGACTTAGTGCCCATATATAATGTATGAATGAAAAATTCACCACTTAGGTATTAGAGGTTAGTGCTATAAGTTTATTGATTATTGAAAAACTTATACTACTTGTCTTCCAAGGCTTATGTAAAGATTGATGGACAATTATCAGAATTCATTTAGTAATTAAGAAAGGCTTGTGCTTCGTCAAGGTTGCCCCCCCCCTCTCACCAATTTTATTTTAACTTGTTCATTTAATGCCAATTTAATAAGTACCAGAGGAAGTTTTAAGATTTCTTAATAACTAATAGTTATCCTACCTTTTATCTTTCATGTCAAGGAGTTACCCAAAACGAATTGCTATACCTACCTAGGTGTACAGTAATAGTATTGAAAGTGAAAATACGAATAGTGACATTAGTAATAGTGAAAATAATAGAATCGTTGCTAATAATATAGTAAATAGGTCAATTGATGAAAATTGTATTAATATTAGTAATTTTCTAAATAGTGAGTTGTGTAGATATATATGTGATGTGATACCGATTATATAACTTCCTTCTTGGTAGAAAAGATACAGTTACTATTGATTTATATTATTATTATAAAATTGGGAGGTTTTGTTTAATGACCATCATCATTTAAAAGTGATTATTCTAAAAAAATAAAAAAAAAAAAAAAAAAAAAAAAAAGGAAAAAACGCTATTCTTGGTGTGATCTGTAGCTCTCTTTTTTTTTTTTTTTTTTTTTACGGAAATAAACTTTGAAATAATTATAACTATATAAAAAAAAAAAAAAAAAAAAATAAAGAGAAATATGAAAGTTTTTACTGGGAAAATACTTATTTATACAAGTACTCATGAGATTTAATTAATGAATGTATATCATTAGACCTAACCGATTGTCAAGAGCATCGATGTCGAAACGATAAAAGAAAAGAAGAAATTCTGATATATATATCTGAATGATAATTTATTTATCCATTTATCTATATGGAGTTTATCATCGATGAATGGAAAAAGAGTTAGAAGCCATTTCCTTCTCAAAATTCATATCGTAGTTTTTTTTTTTTTTTTTTTTTTAAATATAAATGTAAAAAAAAATTTCATTCATTTTTTTTTTTTTTTTTATAATAAAATATTATTAAATAAAGTTTACTCCTATTATAAATAAAAATATGAAATTAAAAAAAAAATTAAAACTTTTTCTTTATTATTTACTATTAATTATTTTTATAGTTCCTCCATCATTTCAAATAAAAATTTCATTTAGTTTAGTGTATAGAATTATATTATTATTCATCAATAGTTAATAACATATATACAAATTTTAGTATTAACAAATTTATTAGTTTCTATTAATTATTTATTATAATTAACACTTATAATTTTCCAATATTAGTATATATATATTATTTTATATATTATTATATATTAATAAAATATATGTTAAAAAAAATTTGTATATTATATCTTTAAATTTTTTTTTTTTTTGTCATTGGTATTTTTTATATTGAAGTAAAAATAGTATTTAACATTTTATAATAATAATTATGAATAGATGTATTTGACTTTCTTTATATTATTATTATTTTGATTCTCTATTTTTATTTATTGATATATATATATTTATTTATTGTATTTATTTATATATTATATTTATTTATATATATATTTATTTATTTATTTATTATATTTATTTATTTATTTATTTATTTTATTTGTATAATTATTTTATTAGTAAATTTTTATTTTATTTTATTTTATTTTCCTTTTTTAATATTTTATGTTTATTTGTTTCAGGATTTATTCATTTATTATTTGTTATTCTTTTAATTAATAATGTTTTAAATTTCTAAATTTTAATCCTTAAAAAATGAATTTGAAATTTTTAATATTAATAAATAAATAAATAAATAAATAAATAAATAAATAAATAAATAAATAAATAAATAAATTTTTGAGAAATTGTTGATCCATTTTTACATGTTTTTTTTTTACCCAATGGAAACTGGCCAACAGAACTATTAAAAAATTTAAAAAATAATTAATACAAAATAAAATAAAGTTATAGTTTTTATAAATAATGTAAAACATCCCAACACCTCGATGATTACACGTGATACACATATGATAATATAATCACATGGATTAGCCTATGACTTTTATATAAAAATATAAAATATAATATTTATTATTATTATATATAATATTTTAAAAAAAAAAAAAAATAAAAAAAAAAAAAAATTAATCAAATCATTAATTTAAAAGTTTTTTATTTTTTTTTTTTTTTTTTTTTTTTTTTTGTCTTCTTCTCTTGTTAATAATAATAAAAAAAAAAAAATAAAAATAAAAATAAAAAAAAAAAAAAAAACTTTTAAAAATATAAACTAATTAATTAAATGAATAAATATTATAAAAAAATTACTTAGTCATTAATAGATATAAACTTTTTATTTTACTTTTTTTTTTAACTCATATTTTAAAAAAAAAGTAAAAAAAAAAAAAAAAGAACAATAATTAATATTATATATGTTTAAAAAAATGTTAACTGAAAAGTTTAAATAACTTTTTTTTTTTTTTTTTTTAAAAAAAAATTGTATAATAACATAGAATTCTTTTTTTTTTTTTTTTTTTTAAATTTTAATTTTTTTTACTATTATATGTGCAAATTAACTTTATTCATCTTCATATTATAATTATTACTATTATCGTTATTCAATATTTCCTTTTTTTTTTTTTTAAAAAAAAAAAAATAAATAAATGAATTAATAAAATATTAAAAATTATATTTTTTTTTATTTATTTAAATAATATAATATTATAGTTAAAAGAAAAAAAATTAATAGAAAAAAAAAAATGAAAAATTATTAAAACATCATAATCCCAGTATTATTTTTCTTTTGATTCATGCGTACAAATTTTAAATGAATTTATATTGATAATTAATGATAAAAAAATAAAAATAAAAAAAAAAAGAATATTAATGATAATATATAAAATAAAATAAAGATATTTATGATGCAAAAAAAGAATAATATATATATAAATATTATAAAGTTTTTTTTTTTTTTTTTTTTTTTTTTTTTTTGTAATATATACAATATTAATTATCAATCATTAATATTTTTAATATATATATATTATATATTAAAAGTATTAATTATATTTTACTGATTGTAGTGTTAATGATTGACTAATTTTTTTTTTACTTATATATATATATATATTTATTATTATCTATTTATACTTAATCTGTTTCTTTTTTTTTTTTTTTTTTTTTTTATTTTATTTTTTTTCATTTTTTATTATTACTATTATTACTATTATTACTGTTATTTCTATTATTGCTGGTACTGTTATTATTACTGTTATCATCATCATCATCATTTTTATTATTTTTATTATTAGTATTATTAGTATGATCATTATTATTATTATTATTAGTATTATTTTGGGTTAATGGCGATAGATTTTTATCAGAGGAGGAATGTTCTAATGGTGAAGATAAGAGAGATAAAGCAGACGAAGGAATAGAAATGGAAGATGCCATTAAACTTGATTTTAAATGTTCATATTTCTCTTTTATGATTTTAATTTCATCTTGATAAGAAATATTTGATCGTTCCAGTTCGATGACTTTTTCCTTGAGTTGTTGATTTTCCGAAATCAGTTTCTGAGCATGAATTTCCAATTTCTGAAGTTGCTCTCGTTTTCGTTTTCGGGAAAGATGGGCCGCTTCTCGATTCTTTAATAATCGATCTTGTCGTTTTTGATAAGCTGATTTCTTTTTATCATTTTTATTCGAAAGGACCGTCGTTATCGGAATATTACCATTACTAGCATTTCCATGACCATTTAAATTTAATACACTAATATTAGTTAATTTTTGATTCATTTGTTGAAGTATCTGTTGACTCAACGGTAAATTTATATTTTTATTAATGAGGGGTGAAGCAGCAACGGTAGTTGTAGGGGAATTCAGAAGGGAAAGGGAGGATGGGAAAAGCGAGGTAACCGCAGAAGAGGTGGAGAATTCTGGAAGATTAAAATTAGTAATGGGATGATGAACAGATTCCTTTTTTTCTTTTCCAGAATCTTCTTCTTTCTTAATAGGAACTAAATGATACAAAGCAGGTGTATTAGAAGTAGATGTTAATGCAGATGTAGATGTAGATGTAGATGTAGAATTAGAATTAGAGGTAGATGTAGATATAGATGTAGATATAGATGTAGAATTAGAGGTAGATGTAGATATAGATGTAGCGTTTATAGGAGTGGTTGCAGTAGTACCTTTTTTTTGATCTAACTTAACATTTAAAGAAGGTATTTTTTTGTGATGGTTTAAATCGAGATTAAGATTTTCTAATGATATTAATGGATTTTTCCCATGAATTTGATTTAAAAGAGATAAAACAATAGGAGGAGTTACGGTAGTCGGTGAGCACTTTGGTTTTAATAATGGATATTTTTGAACTCCTGAATAAGGTGGTGGTGGTGGTGGTGGTTTTATTTCTTTTTTGGTTGGACAACCAAGAGTAGATGGAGTTGAAAAAGACTGTGGAGTTATCGATAATCCTGAATTGTTAGAGGTAGCGGATAAGGAAGATAATGGGGTTGAAGAAGAAATAGGAAGAAAAGATAAAGAAGATGACATAGTTGTTGTTAAATTATTATTATTATTATAATCATTATTATTATTATTATTATTATTAATATTATGAGTAGTAACATTGGTTTTATAATTATTATTATTATTATTATCATTATTATCATTATTATTGTTATTAACATTAATATTATGAGTAGTAACATTGGTTTTATAATTATTATTATTATTATTATTATTATGATTGATATTTATATTATTATTATTATGACTATAATTATAATTATGATTAATATTAGTGTTAGTATTATTGGTATTAATATTAGAATTATGATAATCAGATAATTTCAATTTTTTATTGATTGGGAGATGATCTGGGGTGGATTCTATACTTTCAAGGGGATCAGATTTAATGGAATGAAGAACCTTCTTTTTCTTTTTCCTTCCTGGTTTTCCCTTTGTCTCCTTAAGTAAATTTAAGCAGGATTTAGCAACTTTAGATTTGAGAATGGGTAGGATACTATTAAGCTTCGAGGAATTTGGAATATCTTCGAAATCCATATTAAGATGAGATAAAGATTCTAATGTTATTCTTGAAGGTGTAGATGATAAAGATGATGAAGAAGATGAAGGGGTTGATGATGGTAGTGTAGAAATTGAGGTTGTATTTACTGTTGATATTGAAGATGGTGTTGATAATGAGTTTGGTGTTGTTTTTGGTATTGATGTTGATGCTGACATCACTTTTGGTATTGATATGGATAATGAGTTTGATGTTGTTTTGGGTATTGATATTGATGTTGATATTGAAGTTGATAATACTTTCGGTATTGATTTTGGTGTTGATGGTAATGATGATGATGATGATGATGATGATGATGATGATGATGGTAAAGAGAATGACGTAAAGTTCATAATTGTAGAGGATGGTAAAGATGAGGTTAGGGTTGGTAATGGGTTTGATGTCAGTTTTTTTAAGTTAAGGTTAATTTCTTTTTTATTGAATTGCTGATCTAATTCCTGTTTAATTTCCTTTTTTATTCTTGGTTTCATTTCTAATTTTATTTTTGGTTTTAAAAGTGATATAGATCCAGAAATTGATGATGATGTAGACGGTAACTGTGGAGTAGAATTTCTTGATTTTTTTTTCAGTGGAACAGAATTCATGAGAACATTTAACTTAGAATCATAATTTAGAATATGTTTTTCCCTACCGTTCCCATTATGATCTTTGAGATTAACCCTGGATTGATTATTTTTCATTAATGATTTTTTTAAATCTACTGCTACTTCAGATTGATTTGGTGTAGCTTTTTTCTCTAAAACTTTATTAATTTTCAATTTTGTTTGATTTACTTCAGCTACTTCTATGGTATTTTCATTAGATAATAAAGATACAGGAGGATTAATATTATTATGAATAATAGATTTTTGATCCTTTTTCGTGGCTTGGGTTGATACCACGATTTTTTCATTTTTTATACTATTTTCTTTTGAATGACATTCCTTTTCCTTTTGGTTAACAACATTATTTCTGATCAAAGATGAATTATTTTCATTTGTTGTTTCATTCTTTTCATTCATCCCATTTTTTTTCTTGCGGAGGTTATCTAAAGTTCTACTTATTTTTTTAATCTCTGTTTTATCTTTCCTAGTAGAGATAGGGACGGAAGACTTAGTCTTATTTTGGATAGGAGCAAGGGATAAGGATAAAGTGGGAACTTTTGGTGTAGTTTTATTTTCAACAACATTTGCAGGTACTGCTGTCGAGGCAATAGTTATCTCTTTTTTGAATGGTGTTGTCATCTTTTTTCTGGTATTAGTAGTTATAATGGCTTTTGAAGTTCGAGGTTGAGAAGATACTTTTTTTGTGGTTGTTGTTGTTGTTGGAAGGGTTACTTTAGTAGTGAGAGTTGATGGTGTACTGTTTGGTATTGAATTTTCTGTTCTAAATGAAGACAAACTAGATGTCGAAGTCGATGGAGGCATATAAACTGTGGCTAATGGAGTTAGAGTTGGTATATTTGTTGTTGTTACTGGTTCTATCGTCTCCATTTTACTATCAAAATTAATATAGTTCAAAAAATTGTTATCATTATTATCATTAGTAATTTTATTCATACTAGATAACATTAATTCAGGAGCAGCTGTTGAAGTAGTAGCCGCAGTTACAGTTGTTGTTATACTACTTGCAGAAGTAGTAGTAGCAGTAGTAGTAGTAGTGGTGGTGGTGGTGGTAGTAGTAGTTGTAACAGATAACGGATAGTCATTAACAATGGGGAAAGAAAAATTTGAAAAAGATAAGGTTTCCAATGGATTAGGGTTTGCTGAGCTTAATGTTGAAGGATTAGTAGATAACGAATTTAATAGTAAAAATTGATTCATCTGTTTCAAATAGAGATCTGAATCTTTTTTTTTTTTTTTTTTTTTTTTTTTTAAATTAATTTTTTTTTTTTAATTTATTATTTATTAATTATTAATTATTGATTGATTGATCAGTTTATTAATTTATTGATTAATTTATTGAATCGTTCATTTATTTTTTCATTTATTTATTTATTTAAATTCATTCATTTATTTTCATTCATTATTTTATAAAATTATATTTTATTTTATAAACATTCATAATTATTCATAGCACATTTTTATTTATATTTTTATTTTTTTTTTTTATCACAATTAAATATAAATATAATTTTTAATAAGAAAAAAAAGTTAATATATATTATTAATCAATTTAAACAATTTAACTTCAAATAAAATATATATATATATATATATATATAATTATTATATCTATAAAAGTATAAAATTAATTTTTTAAAAAAAAAATAATAATAATATATATATATATATATTAATTATGGTATTACCTAAAGTATTATTATAAGAATTTGTATTCATTAATTCAGAGAGTGGATATTGATGGCGAATATTTTGATAATTATTGGAAATAATGGGTGATGAATAATATGGATATCGAATATCATTTAAACAACTTTCTAGAATTTCCTTTGTAGAAATATTATTTTGATCTTCAATATCCATATTCATATTATTATTATTATGATGATGATGATTAGAATTATTATTTCTTGTCACATTCATACTTATGTCCTTATGATGAAGATTATGAAGTAAATTTTCGTATGAATCATTAACTGAACGATTCGTAATAGGAATATGACCATTTTTATCATTTGGTTTATTAATAAAAACAACTGAATTCATTGGATTATTTTTATTAATGCGAGATTCATTATTCCTATCATTATTAGAGGTACAAGATTCGGATGGAGAGGGTAAATCCATTACCTCTTGTGAATAAGGTAATATTGTGGTAGAAGAAGTTGACGTTGATAATGCAGGTGTATCTATTCCATTCATAAAATTGGTATTATTTTGAATAAAGGATAAAGTGGTCAAATCATTCGAAAAATCATTCAAATTTTGATTAAATTCATAAAATGGATGATTAATTTTTGAGTGGTAACTATCCATATCATAAATAATTTCAGAATAAGGGGATAATGGAGTAACCGTATTTAATTGATATTCTGTAGAACTTTCATTGCTACTATTTGGAAATGAATTTGAGGTATGTGTGGTGGGTGAAGTTACCATTTTATCAGAATCAATTAAATTATTTTGTAAAGATATAGATTTATTATGAATACTATTTTTGGAATGGGTTTTATTTTTAGTTATTGTAAAAGTATTCATAATTTTTAATTAATTTTTTGTCTTTTTTTTTTTTTTTTTTTTTTTTTTAATTTAAAAATGAATTTTATTTTGAATTATATATTATTATTATTATTATTATTATTATATTATTACGTTTTTTTTTCGTTTTAAATTAATGTATATTTTGAAATTTTATATATTTAATTTTTTAATTTAATTTCTTCTTTCTTAACAAATTCTTTTTTATCAAATTGTTAAAGAAAATTGCTAAATTTTATATTTGTTAAAGTGAATAAATTATATATATATATATATATGTATATATAAAATAGTAATAATTAGTATTTGCTATAAAAAATTTATTAGTAAAATGATTTTTCTTTTTTAAAATTTTTTCTTTTCAAGTATAAAATATCGGTCAAATTGTGAATTAAAAAAAATATATATTTCATAATAATTATTAAAATGTAATGATTGTTATAATTATATATTTATATTTTTTACTTTAAAAAATAATAATTGAAATTTGAAATTATATATTTTTTATTTTATGAATTGTATTTAAATTAAAATATAAAAACGTAATGATTAAATATTCTATATTCTATATATTTTTCTATTTTTTTTTATGTTTTTATTTTAGTTTATTAAAAATTATTAATATATTATATTACTTTCAAAATATTTTTCCTTCCATTTTATCTCATGAGAACTTTTTCTTTTTTCTTTTAAAATAAATTTCTTTTTTCTTTTTAACAATATTATAATTCAATTATTTTTTTTTTTATTTTCTTCAGATAATAATTTGAATCATATATTATCAAATAAAAAAAAATTCCTTTTTTTTAATAATATAATTGAAATATTTGAAAGCGAAAAAAAAATAAAAAATAAAAAATAAAAAATAAAAATAAAAATAAAATAAAATAAAGATTTATTAATAAAAAAAAATTTTTTTTTTTTTTATGAAAGAAATTAAAAAAAAAAAAAAAAAAAAAAAAAAAATCTTTAATGATATGAACTCTTTTTCATATTAAATAGATAATATATGGATGAAAAATAAATTTAATTAATATTAATATCTTAATAGGTTTAATTTTAATAATTATAAAAAAATTATTAGTTTGTCTTTTTTTTTTTTTTATATCTTTCCTACATTAAATGAATGTAAATTCCTCTTTTTTTTTTTTTTTTTTTTTTTTTTAATTTTTAAATTTTTTTTTTTTTAATATATCAAAATATTTTAATCATGACTAGAAATGGTAATCGAATTAATTTATTAAAAAAAAAAATAAAATAAAATAAATTTAATTAATTATTTATTTAATATATAAAATTATAAAATTTAATATAAATAAAATTTAATATAAATAAAATTTAATCTGATGATAACTTTTTATTGTATGGAATAATGTATATTATAATAATATTCATAATTATTTTTATAATAAAAAAAATTTAAATATTAATCATATTTTTTTTTTAAAAAAATTAAATAGTATATTATAATTAATTTACCTATTTTTTCTTTTTTTTTTTTTTTTTTTTTTTTTAATTAATAACTATAAAAAAATAAAAAAAAATGTTTATTTTATCCAATATAATATTTCTTATTACATTTATAAATATAAAAAAAAGATCGAAATAATTTTTAAAATTTAATAAATATTTATAATAAATAAAATATAATTAAATAATAATTTATATTAAAAATTTTAATAGATTTTTTTTTTAATTAATCACATATTATTTATTTAGAATCGATTAAAAATAAATCTTCTCAAAAAAAAAATATGTATACATGTAACTGAAAATAATAATATATATATTTTTATGTTAATGCTATATACATTATTATTTTGTTCTATATTACATATATCTATAATTCCCTTTATATTTAAATATTGATTGAATGTATATATATAAAATGATATATATTATTGTTAATTTTAATAAAATAATATATATATATTTGGATTTCCTATATTATTATTAAGGTATTTTAGATCTATATTTTATAGTATTTTATATTTTTATTAAATTATTTAACGTATTTATTTATTAATTATTTTTTTATTTCTTTTTTTTTTTTTTATTCTTATCAAAAGATATGATTCTTCAATATATAATCATAATTAACCTTTTTTTTCTATTAAAGTATATATTACATTATTATGCTATATAAAGTATACTCAATAGTTAAAATATACTTTATTTTACTCTAAACTATTGAATAAATAAAAAGATAGATATTTAAATAACTCAACGTAACTGTACATTACATAGAATTCATTCATAAAATATTATTAGAATTTAAATATGTTAACCATGAAAAAAAAGATATTTCAATTAAAATGAATAGATTACATTTTATAAAAAAAAAAAAAAAAATAAAAATAAAAATAAAAATAAAAATCATGTATACTTTATAATTACCATATGAATTTTATATATATGTATATATTAATAAAAAAAAAAGTTATATTTCTTTATTTAATAGTTTGTATTAATTAATATAAAGCAAAGTAATTTTAAAGATTTATATAATTTAAAATTATAAAAAAAATTCACATCAATCAATTTATTTAAATATTCATTAATTATAGTATCTATTAATTTATATATATATATTTATTTATTTATTCATTTATATATTCATTTATCAATTCTTTGATTCATTATTTATTTTTTTTAAAAAAATTAATATATAATAAACTTTTTTAAAATAATTAATATACAATATAACAATTAATTAAAAATAATAAAATAAAAAGATTTAATAGTTTTATTTTAATAATGTAAAATAAATAATAAAACAAAATCATTTCATAAATATATAAATGATTATAAAAAAAAAAAAAAAAAAAGATTAAATTTTATTTAACATCGGTTATATAATTAATCCTTATTAATTAATAAATTAATAAATATATCTTTTTAGCATTAATTAAACTTTCTCTTTATTAAATTAAATAAAATAAAAACGGAACTGTTTTTGTCTTCCATCATATTATATAAGAATTTTATTATTATTATTATTATTATTATTATATATATATAACATTACATATATAATTTCAAAAATTTAAAAAAAATCTATATATTTTTATTATATATTCTATATTACGAAATTGTCTATTAAATAAATATTAATACATTACTAACATTTATTATATTAAACTGTAAATTTACATACAAAAATAATGAATTAAATTCTATAGTGAAATTTTTATACCAAAATAATAAATATATATATTTAGAATATTGCATAATGCCAGATACAACATATGTACATATATATTTTTGTTTTCAAATAATTTTTTTGAATTGATTATTAAACTAATTATAAAAATAAAAAAATTAATATTTTCATATTTTCATTAATTAAAAAAATTTCTTTTATTTTTGTCAGTCCATTTTATTTATTTTTAATTATTTTATTTTATATTTTATCACTATTAAAATAAAAACATTATTAATAATAGTATAATAATAATAATATAAATTTCACCTGGAAGAGAATACTTTTTACTGTTTTTTAACTATTAAAAATATTAAAATATTGAATGCATTGTAAATGAAAAAATATATTATAAATTTACAAATAAAAATTAAATAAAAAATAAAAATAAAAATAAAATATAATAAAACAAAATAATATACTTATCTATTTAAATCTATTTAAAATAAAATTTTATAAAAAATATATATATATATATATATATATATATATAAAGTTAATGTAATATTAATGAAAAAATAATGAAAACTTTAAATTAATTATGGTATGATGATTTAAATTTAAATTATTAATACCAAAGAAATTTTTAATTAAATAAAACAAAAAAGTAGCATCTGTAAAATAGATAGTGTGGTGTTCACTTAAACTCTCCCTCGAACAAAGAGAAATATTATCAAGTGGTTCAATTTTCATAGAATATAGATTTTTTATAAATTGATAATATTTACCTCTAATACCTAAAGCATCTAATTTATATAAAATATTACCTATTGGAACAGAATTATATGCCTTTTTCAAATCTAGAAAAGCAAGGTAAGTGTCTTTATTATCATTTTTACGCCTTTGACAAATTTCTCGAATTGAAATAAATAAACTTACACTTTCTTCTTTATTACGAAATCCAAATTGCTCTGACCTAATAAAATTATTTTTAAGTCCATATTCCGAAATTCTTTTGGAGACTATTTTCGAAATGAGTTTTATACCATTGTTAATCAGAGAGATACCTCGATAATTGTCATAATCAGATAGATCATCTCCTTTTTTAGGAATAGATATAATACTTGCTTCATTCCAAGAGCTAGGAAATTCTCCATTCCAAATTCTAGAATATATCTTCTGTAAACAATTTAAACCAGAAGCAGAATTATTTACTGAATTTTCGTCATCCGTAGGAATTCCATCCGGGCCTGAAGCTTTATAATTTGGAGTAGCTAAAATAGCTTCTTTAATATCTTCTATACTGATGTCTTGATTTATATCCCATTCATCGTGTCTCGTACACCTAATTGTACCATTGGAAAATTTATTAGACCATTCGATTAATGCACTATTGATATCAGAATGACTTGAAGCAAGTTTTTTATAGTGATTGTGCCATACTTTTAACTGTTCTTTAGTAGAAGTAGCTAGTTTATCATTTTTGTCTTTAACTGGAGAATTTGACATATTTTTAAATTTATCTACTTTTGCTGTTGTTTTAAGCCATTTCCAAGCTTTCTTTGGGTTATGAGATTTCATATATTCACATCCTGTATTGATCCAATGTTGGTATTCAGTTTTCCTATAAATATTACACATATGATGAATAATAATTTTGCACATTCTATTATATTTTTCAATTAATTCTTCAAATTCATCTAAATTATGATAAGAACCTCTTCTTTTAATGGCTTTATATAATTTCATTTTGAATTTTTGCAAATTAAATATTTTCTGCGACATATGAAAAAAAGATTTTCTAACTTCTGATATTGACGTTATATTAAGTTCTTTAGCAATATTGAATGAAGTTGATATAAATTTCTTAGAAATATTATCAATACTAATATTAGGATCTGGAATCACTTCCTCTAAAACACTAAAATAGTTATTGTCAAAAATTGATTTTTTTTCATTTATACATTTTAATCTATCCCATTTAACTGTTTTTTTAGGCAGAGAGAAAGAATTATCTGAATTATCTAATGAAAAACATTTACCTTTTATTAATAAAGGCTTATGATCCGAAATGGGGGGGGGGGAAAGTCAATAAAAGTACCATATGAAAGTAAATCTAACATATGATCATTGACAATCGCATGATCTATATCAGATTCTCTATTACCTCTACTCCATGAAATTGAAGAGCCCCATAAGGGAAAATTTTTCCAATTACTAAATTTAGTGAGCAAATTACCTAATTTCTCAGTAGGTAAATTAAAATCACCAACCAACATTGAAGGATGAGAAGAATGACTATTTAACCAAGACAAAATTTCAATTCTAGCAGCTCTAGCACGAAGGCTATGGCCACTATGAGGTACGTACACATTACCAATAGAACATTTAGTGAAATTCCAAAAATTATAAGTATACAAAGAAATAATATACTCATAAGTGATGTTTTCAAGAGAGGCTTGACAAGAATTATGAAACCCAATATAAAGTCCTCTTTTACCGGGAATTTCATTATTAGCTTTTTTGAAGAAATGTTTATAGTTTTTTAATGAAACTCGACAAGTATATTTACTGCTAGAACCTGAACCATTTTCTGTTTTCTGAAAGCATAAGAAAAGTGGTTTATACCTATGTGATGAATCTTCATTAATACATTATATACATTATATATGGAAACAGAGTCATACGACTTTTTTTGGGGGTCTAAAAAAAACAAGATAAGTATCTTTATTTTCAGATTTACGTCTCTTATTAAATAATTCATAATGAAGTGTTAAGACTTTTACATTTTTTCTCGGTTACAAAATCCACGCTTTTCTTGTCTTCGTCTAACATATCTTTTATCAATTCCATATATAGAAATTCTATTAGCGATGATCTTTTGTCAAAATTTTTAATCCATAATAGTAAAGATAGTTAAAATATAAATAATAATAATAATAATAATAATAATAACAAAAATAAAAATATTGTAATCCCACTTTCATTTTTTTTTTTATAACACAACACACCTTTAAAATATATAAAATAAATTATTATCACAAATACACCTGACAATATAGTCATAATACACACAATAACTTTAATAAAATCTTTTTTTTACTTTTTTTTAATATTTTATATTTATGTTCAATAACTTTGTTATTTACTTTTTTTTATTTTTTATTTGTTTTTATTTTTTTTTTTTTTTTTTTTTTTATATTATATTTGCAGATTATTTATTTAATTTAGATATTTATGAAAGTTTTTCTTTTTCTTTTTTAATATTTTATTAAAATAAATAAATTTTTAATATATTTATCGATAATAATTCATTTATCAATATAAATTAATAATGATAAACTTTTCTAATAATGCTCGTTTTTTTTTTTTTTTTTTTTTTAATATTAGTTGTTAAGATATATTTTATATACAAATTAGTTATAAATTAATTAATAGTTATTGGTATATTCTACAATTTATTTGGTAGGATAGTTTTTACTTCTTCTTTCCGAAAGAGAGTGGTTCACCAATATTCTTTCCTCTAAGCTTAACACCTAAGTTTCTTTCCATCTTTGCTAAAATTTGTTGATTTGGCTTAGCCTTACCACTTTCATATTCATTAATAACTTGTGGCTTTTCACAAATCTTGGTTGCAAGTTCCTTTATTATTAATATATTATTAAAATATTTTAATTATATTATTTTAATTATAGGTTTTTATATATATATATATTTTATGAATATACTCCATTCATATTTATTTTTTTTTTCTCTCTTAAATCTTTATTCCTCTATTTTTAGATATATAATATATATTAATTCTTATTATTTTTCTATATATACCTTTTGAGTCCATCCCTTAGCTTGACGAGCTTGTTGAATAATCTTTGAAAGATCAGTAGAAACAGTATTGATGTGGAAACCATTTTCACCAGTATCTCTATCAATCTTAGCAGCACGTTGACCTTCAGTAGACTTTCCCTTATTAAGACCACCTAAAGCAACGTTTAACTTCTTTGTAGTACTAAGAATGGCACCTTCACGAGCAGCAGCATTTAATTGTGAATTATTCTTTAAAGTGTTAGTGTGAGCCTTCTTCTTGTGAATAACAAGATCTGATCCCCATTCAGTGTTCATTTTGAATATTTAACTTTTTGTCTTTTATTTAAAATATAATAATATTGGATATTTAAATTACTATAAAATTATGTAATTAATGATAATAAATAAAATTAAAATAATTATATTAAAAAAAAAAAAAAAACATTCCTTTTAGACATTTATATAGACATTGATGAATTATTAATAATATATTTCACAATAAATTAAAATACATTTTATTTGTATTCTTTTCATATAATTATTATTATTAATAAATATATTAAAATATATGTAAAAAAAATGGATAATTAATTACAGAATTAAAATTTAATTGAATGATTAATATAAACAATTTATAATAGTATTATTGACATTACATATAATTGACATATATTGATATATATTATAATATATTTTTCCTGATTTGGTTAAGTGAAATAAATAGAAAAAAAAAATAAAAGAAAAAATTTTAATTAATAATAGAAAAATAAATAATTAATAATAGAATAAATGAAAAGAGTATTCATTAGCAAATAATTAAATAATAAATAATAAATAATAAATAATAAATAATAAATAATAAATAAATAATAATAAATAATAAATAATTGAATAATTGAATAATAAATAATAAATAATAAATAATAAATAATAAATAATTAATAAAAAATAATAAATAATAAATAATAAATAATAAATAATAAATAATAAATAATAAATAATAAATAATAAATAATTGAATATTGAAATAATTGAATAATAAATAATAAATAATAAATAATAAATAATTGAATAATTGAATAATAAATAATAAATAATAAATAATAAATAATAAATAATAACTAATAAATAATTGAATATTGAAATAATAAATAATTGAATAATAAATAAATAAATAAATAAATAAAGAATAATAAATAATAAAAAGAAGTATTTATTAATAAATAATAAATAATAAATAATTGAATAATTGAATAATTAAATAATAAATAATAAATAATAAATAATAAATAATAAATAATTAATAAAAAATAATAAATAATAAATAATAAATAATTGAATAATTGAATAATTAAATAATAAATAATAAATAATAAATAATAAATAATAAATAATTAATAAAAAATAATAAATAATAAATAATAAATAATTGAATAATAAATAATAAATAATAAATAATAAATAATAAATAATTGAATAATAAAAAATTGAATAATAAATAATAAAAAGAGTTATTTATTAATAAATAATAAATAATAAATAATTGAATAATAAATAATAAATAATAAATAATCGAATAATTGAATAATAAATAATAAATAATGAATAATGAATAAATAATAAATAATAAATAATTGAATAATAAATAAATAAATAATAAATAAGAAATCAAAAATTATTAATAATTAAAAAAAAAAAAAATAAGGAGAAGTAATTTTTATAAATATTTACTTAATTTTTTAATTATTAATTATTCAATTATTAATTTTATAATTATTCAATTATTCAATTATTAATTTTTTAATTAATAACTCGTTGAAGTGACTTTTATTTTATTTATTTTTTTACTTTTCTTATTATTTTTTTTTTACTTTTTACTTCTTTAAAGTTGGTTAAATCAATAAATAAAAAAAAAAAAAAAAACATCAAATAATGAAATCAAAAATAAAATTTTTATGTAATATAAATAAAATTTTTATTTATTTTTGATAGAAATTTATAAAATTTCAAAGAAACTTTAAACCTCTTTAAACTTTTTATTATTTTTATTATTTTTATTATTTTTATTATTTTTGTTGATAATAATAAATAATTAGTTAGACATAATAAATATAAAAATCTAAACTTCTTTAAAATAAAACCAACTAAAGACTTTTTTTTTTTTTTCTAAATAATGATACTACTTAATGAAAGAGTCTCTTTTTAAATCCATGTTAAGTTCTGCTGTTAAGGTTTATACAGAATTTAAAGCATGGAAAAAAAAGGAAATAAAAAGAAAAGAAATTTTTATATTCATAAAAAAAAAATGAGGAAAGCGGAAATCAAAGGAAAAAAGAAAGAAGGAAAAAGAGGGAAAAAAAAAAGAGGAATAACTACTAATAATCCTAAGAAGTATTATATAAAATAATACAGAAAAAAAAATTAAATATATCTATTTATATATATAAATATCTATTTCTATTTCTATTTCTATTTCTATTTCTATTTATTTATATATAATGAATATTATGGATGTTTAAATATATTTAATAATAAAGAATAATAAAATTTTATTTATAAAGAATGAAATATTCCATATATCATATTATATTACAAAGTACATTGTATTATAATGTAGAATGTAATTCTCTTTTTTTTTTTTTTTAAATATATTATGAAATGTTCAGAGTGAGGTTAAGTAAAACCGGAATAAATAAATATTGCAGATAAAAAAATTAATGGATATTTTTGGGAATAAGATAAGATAAAATAATTTCTATAACATTCTTTAATATATATATTAATATTTATAAACCAATCATGTTTATTTATGTATATATAATTAATTGATACTTTAAATCTATTGATAAGGTCACATGTATAATGATCATGTGCTATTTTTTTATGTTTCACATAAATTTATTACATTTGGTTTATATTGCAATTATTTATTATTAATTATTCAATTACTTATTATTTATTATTCAATTACTTATTATTTATTATTTATTATTTATTAAGTTATTAATAATCTTTTTTTATTTACTTATTATTAATTATTCAATTATTTATTATTTATTATTTATTATTTATTATTTATTATTCAATTATTTATTATTTATTAATAAGTTACTAATAAGTACTCTTTTTTTATTATTTATTATTTATTATTTATTTATTTATTTATTTATTTATTATTTATTATCTATTTATTTATTTATTTATTTATTTATTTATTATTTATTATCTATTTATTTATTTATTTATTTATTTATTTATTATTTATTATCTATTTATTTATTTATTTCTTTATTTATTATTTATTATTTATTATTTATTATTTATTTATTTATTTATTATTCAATTATTTATTATTTATTATTTATTATTTATTATTTATTATTTATTATTTATTATTTATTATTTATTATTATATATTATTTATTATTCAATTATTTATTATTTATTATTTATTATTAAGTTCTCTTTTTTTATTATTTATTATTATATAATATATTATAATTATTAATATATATCTATAATAAATAAGAAAATTATTGATCAAAATTTTAAAAACTTTAAAAATCTTATATAAATCATTTAATAAAAATATTGAATTTTTCTTTAAAAAAAAAAAAAATAGAATTATAAAGAGGCTTTATTTTAAACAATTGTTTTAGAATTCATCATAATATATTAATTTATTTAAACAATTTATATTTATATTTATATTTATATTATATGAATTTAAAGAACCTTTAATAGATAGTTACACATCGAAAATAAAAAAAAAATTTAATAGATAGTTCTTCTGGTTTGACATATCGATTTGAGGTTGACTTTCCTTGGTTATAAAGGTTTTTTTTTTTTTTTTTTCTTTTATTAAACCACTCAAAGAGTATCAGAAAGGAGAATTATAACTTACATAGCTAAAATTAAATAAATTTCTATGGTTAATGAACTTTAATTTATCTTACCTTGTCTCAATATCTGACCAGTAGGCTTCACTAATATCATTAAATATTTTTTAATAGTTGTCATAACCTTTAAAATTATTCAAAATATATATATATATATTTGATCTATTATGCCAAATTGATTGTTTAAAAAGAAATTAATAAAACTTTAATATACTTAGATATGTTAGTAAACGGTTAATTTTAAATAATTAAAATCAAAAAAAAAAAAATAAAAATAAAATAAAAAAAAAATAAAAAATAAAAATAAAAATAAAAAATAACTTCATTATTACTTAAATTGTTACTTTAATATATTTCATATAATTTATTCATTCATTAATCAATATATATAATATGTTTTATTATATTATTATAAATTAGTGATTGATATTTTTTATGATTATTTTAAATTTGTTAAAAATATGTTAAATATTGTTTAAACTTTATTTCATAAAAGTTATGTAATTTTTTATTCAAAATTTTTATTATAAATATTTAAATAAAAAAAAATTATACATAGCTAAAAATTATATAAATATTAAATAAAAAAAAAATATATATATATATATATATATTTTTATAATAATTCTTGATGTACAATATAGATATAATATATTTATTTATTAATAATTTTTATTTGTTATTATTTGATTATATATTACAATAAATTGATGAAATTCTTTTTTTTCTATTTTTATTTTTGAATGTTTAAAAAATAATTGCTGTAATATATTTTTAAAAATTTAATGAAGAAAAAAAATATATATATACGATTATAATAATAATTCTTATGTATTATTTACTTTATTATGCATTATCTACATTGTACTAAAATAGAGTATATATATATACATTTTTTTTTATGTTTTAATTCATTTAATTCATTTTTTCTTTCCTTTTCATTAATTTCTTTAAACACTAATACTAAATTAATTAAAAGTCCTTAAATTTAGTATTTGCATAAAAACCATATTCATGAAGCGGTTTAGTAAAATTAGTATTACGAGGGAATCTAATATAATCTCTTTGAATTTTTTCTTTTTCATTTTCAGAAGTGGGGCTATAAATATTATCACCCCAGGCAGTAATTGGAGCTTTTTGTTCAAATATATCCTATTATTTATTTATTAAATAAAAAAAAACCATTATATTAATAAAACTGAAAATCAATAAATTTAAATAAAATAAAATAAAATAAAATAAAATAAAATAAAATAAAAAAAAAATAAATATATATGTAATATATATAAAATATATATATATATGAATAATGGATATACCTTATCTGGAAGTTTTGTTATTAGTTTTGTTTTAAATATATTTATATAAATTAAATATAAATTATATTAGAAATTATTTCAACTTGATGAAATTATAGTAATTAGTCTTAAAATTGTAAAAATGACAAAAAAAAAAAAAAACTATTTACTAGTTTTGTGACAATAGTCATGTTGGAATGTTGATTCCCAATCCTTTGCACCATTATAAAATTTACCACCAAACTCTTTTCTAAAAAAATAATTAAAAATAATTATATATTAATAGTTAATATATTATATATTAATATATATAGATATAGATATAATTTTTATAAATTTAAACAGAGATTCAAATTTATTAATAGTTTTTCATATAATTTATATACTATTAATTAATAAAGCATTAATTATTTTTTTTTAATAATCAAATTTTATTATTCATTTTAGCCTACCTTTCTGATTCTATATATTCAAGATCCATTAATTTTCCTTGCTTACACACTCTTGCATTATCCTTATCATCCTGAGAAGGCGGATTATTTTGTTCTTTTTCCAGTTTTTGTAGTCTATCTGTTATATTCGACATCCTATTCTGTAATTGTTCTTTCATTTTCACAAGATTTTCTTGTTCCTTTTTTAATCTTTCTTGGGCTCTATCTATTTCTTCATTTTCTTTTTGAATTTGTCTAATTTCATGTGGAATGTCACCTCTTGCTAAATTGACTAACTTTAATTATATATATACACACATATATATAATTATTATTTTGATTTTCATTATATTTATTTTATTTATTTTAATATTTGTTGAATTTTTTTTTTTTTTCATTTTTTTTAAATGAATTAATGAATGAATATGATATATAATCGTAAAATATATAATATATTATGTAATTTATAAATTTTATATTGTATTTTAAAAAATAAAATTTTATCAATATAAAGTCTTATATAAATCTGTAATCTCTATTAAATAGATCTATAATATATATTAAATATATCTATGCATATTTTTTTTTTTTAGAAAATAAAAAAAAAACAAAAAAATACCATTCTTCTATCAAGTTCTTTTTGAGCTCTTTCATTTTCTATTGCTTTTTGTTCTGCTACAGCTCTTTCTTCAAACCAATTCTCAATTAAAGTTACACCAACACCATTATGTTTATTCCAATTAGTTCCGGTATAAGGAAGTTTAAAATTTGCCATTTTTTTTTTTTTCTAAAAAAACGATTATATAATGTTACTATATGACTAAAATTAAAATGATAATAGAAAATAATAAAAAAAAAAAAAAAAAAAAGAAAAAAAAAATTAGAATTCTGGTATATATTCCGGTTAACTTTTTTTATTATCTCTGTGATATTATCTAAAATTTTTAATATTTTATACTGTTTGAAAATATTAATATATTTTCAAAATAATTATTTTTTTTTTTTTTTTTTAATATAAAAATATTATATCCACATTTTTTTTTTTTTAATTTATTTCGGATTAATTTTTTTTTTTATCTCAAAGATTAATTTATTAATCTACTATGATTTCTTTAAATTAATATCTCTTTTTATTTCTCTTTTTATTTCATTTCATAAATGTTTAATTTTTTATTTTGGGAAGTTCTTTTTTTTTTATTTTTTTTTATTTTTTTTTTATCAACTTACATATATATATTTATTTATTATATCTTTAATTTAGTTATATTTATTAAATATTTAGTTTTATTGCATAAATTTAATTATTATTACTTTAATAACAAAAAAAATAATAAAATTTTTGTTTTTTTTTTTATTATATTTGATTATCAACTTCAATTGCCTTCTTTTAATATATAAAAGATATAAAATTATTAACAATAAAATAATAATAAATAATTTATTTAAAAAGAAAATAATATTAATAAACTATATATAATAAAAAAAAAAAAAAAAAAAAAAAAAAAGGAAATATTTATAAAATAAAATAAAAATCCTCGACAAAACTATATTTCCTTATCTAAAAAACTCTATATATTAATTAATATAATATTAATTAGTATATTCAATAATAAACAAACGAATAAAAAAAAATCTAAAAAAAAAAAAAAAAAAAAGAGAAAAAGCCAATAAAAGTTTTTCAAATTCTATAAATTTTAAAGAGTTTATTAAATATAATAAATCAAGAAAATATAATTTTTTTATTTTTATATTTTTTTATTTTTATATTTTTTTTTTTTTTTAAAAAAAATATATATATATATATATATATAATTTATTTGAAAATTAAAAAGAAAAACTCGAAACTTTAAAATTTTTAAAAAAATAAAATAATAATAATAATAATAATAATAATAATAATAATAATAATAATAATAATAATAATAATAATAATAATAATAATAATAATAATAATAATAATAATAATAATAATAATAGTAATAAATAATAATAATAAAAATAATAATAATAATAATAATAATAATAATAATTAAAAAAAATATTAATAATAGATATCTAAATTAAATTAACCACGTTTCTATAAAAAAAAAATCTTCAAGAAAAGTGGTAATAAAAGGATAATTATATTGCTAATAATAGTATTAAAGCTTGAATTGATAATTATAATTAATAAAAAAAAAAAAAAAAAAAAAAAAAACTTTATGAATATAATAGTAATATTAAAAAAAAAAAAAAAAAATTTGTTAATAATCAATTCAAAAATATTTTATATATAATTATTTTTTTTTTAAAAAATAATATAATAATAATATTATTAAATTGTAATCAATAATAAAAATAATTATTAACATATAAATAATTATTTCTATTATTAATATATTAATATACTAAGAGTTTTTTGTGTAGTAATAATAATAAAAAGAATTAATTGCATTATAATAGAAATAAAATGTAATATGTAATAATAATAAATAATAATAATAATAATATAATGAAAAATGAATTATTATTACTTTTAAATTGTTATATTCGTATTAAAAGTTTATGATGTAGTATTTTAAATTATCAATATTAAAAGTTAATGATGTAGTATTTTAATTATATTAATATTAAAAAGTTTACTATGAAATATTTTAATATTTTTTAATTAAATAATTTTAAAAGTAATAATAAAAATGATTAAAAGTATGACAAAATCGCAATAAATCTTAAGTTATGTATAATTAAGAATATTCAATTTTTTAAACCCTTGATAAGATGATTTTAAAAACATAAATAAATGTTAAAATAAACATATTTTAAAGTATCATCCAATTTAATGCCTTTGATGTAAAGAATTAAAATAATGGTATTATATATATTTAAGAAATAATAATAAACTTCATAAGGAATGTGGCATATAAATAAAAAATTTTCTCATAAACGCTTTATTTATAATTGGATTGCTAACATTTTAAATAAATAAATAAATAAATAAATAAATAAATAAATAAATAAATAAATATATAATAAATTATTTTTTTAGAAGGTTAAAATGGGTTTTATAATAAATGTTTATTATTATGTATTAATAACTAACCTCAGATTTACAATTAAAGTAAAACCAGTTCTATTTATACAAGAACTGTGGCTAAATTTAGATACATGTTAATTTATTTAATTAATGTATTACATAATATGATTCGTATATTCATATTAATTTAATCTAATTTAACATTTATTTATATATCATAAATTTCTACTTCTAACATTCCCCCTCAAACTTGATTTTCTGTTTATACAAAAATCTAGTTTGCTTCAAAGAAGTTTAAATTTATTTAGTTTTATATTATAAGTGCCGACTACGATGAATTTTTCATACAAGTTTATTTTTGTCCCTTCATTGATAATTTATATTTGCTTTTTTGGTTTAGCAATAACCATAATTTATGTTTTGTGGATTAACATTAACCATATTATTTTAGAGGTGACATTCTTGTTCGGTCTTACTAATTTTACATTTATTTTATGTGGGGTAATGTCTTTTCCTTTTTGTAATCATTGAGCTAGTTATGAAGGCTAGTAGTTCTTCTAAAGTTCCGGCTATTATAGCTGTTGTAATATAGATTTCACTTCTTTATATTTTTGATTAAGAGTCTTTTGTAATTACCATTTTGAAATCTTCTATTACTTGTCAGCTTCTTTCGCTCAGTCGATTAGAGTCTTGAGACTCTTAATCTTTTAGAAGGTTAAAATGGGTTTTATAATAAATGTTTATTATTATGTATTAATAACTAACCTCAGATTTACAATTAAAGTAAAACCAGTTCTATTTATACAAGAACTGTGGCTAAATTTAGATACATGTTAATTTATTTAATTAATGTATTACATAATATGATTCGTATATTCATATTAATTTAATCTAATTTAACATTTATTTATATATCATAAATTTCTACTTCTAACATATTTTATTAATATTTATTAAATATAATTTAAGCCACTTTTACATAAACTATTTAAGTATGCCATTTAATACTTAAAGCCACATTCCAAAATCCAACAATCCTTATTATAAAAACTAAGAGAAATAAATGATGGAAGCAAAGTTCAGCTTTAAATAATATTTTTATTTATAATTTATACATATAAATATTGTATAAATTATTATTTATTTTGTATAAATTATAAATAATATTTAAACATTAATATTTAAGCATATTAAATATAATTTATTATGATTATTTAATAATTAAAAAGAATATCTTCTAATGAGAAAGTCTTTAATATTTTCAATAACATGAAAATAAATTTATAAATAATAATAAAACTATTGTATAATGTAAATGTAAAATTCCTTTTATATATATATAAAACTAATTTCTAAATATCAAAATAAATGTAATTATATATATATATAAAATTCCTCAATTAAAAAAAAAAAAAAAAAAGAAAATGTATCCTTTTTCTTTTTTCTATTAATATAATTTATAGTTTCTATGTTTCTGTTCGCTATTTATTTATTTTTTTTTTTTTTTTCTATCTTTTTTTGTTCTTTTTAATAAATAAAAAATATAAAAATTGAAATATTCCAAAACTGAAAATTAAAAAATAATTAATGCTTTTTTTAATATATTTATAATATATTCTTTATATATTTATTGAAATATATTACTAATGAACTTTATAAATTAATAAATGAGCAAATAATTAATTATTTAAATAAATTATTTGAATAGATTATCATATTTAAGTGAATAAAATATTATTATATAAATAAATTAATTTAAATTAAATATTTTTTTTTTGTATTTTTTATATTATTCTATTAAAAAAAAAAAAAAGTAAAATTAATAATAGAAATTTTTATTTTTTTTTTTAAAATTTATTTTTTTTTTTGACATTAATTGGAAAGGCAAAAGAGAAAAAAATATATATATATAAAAAAAAAAAAAAAAAAAAAAAAAAAAAACGAATAAAAAGCTATGGGTAAACTAATAATAAAGAAAAATTATTTATTTATTTATTTATTTTTTTTTTTATTTTTAAAGCAATATAAAATTAATAATTTAAAATTTATTAATATATATAAATATACTTTTATTATTATTATTACTTATTATTATTATTATTTTTTATTTATTTGTACCTTTGGAATAAACAATAGCACTTTCATTAAATAATAAAGCTATTTTCGGTTCCTTATTAGCTTTAACAGCTGGTAAGGCTTCTTACACTTTAGTTCAAATGAAAAGAGATGCTTCAAAAGTAAATTTTCAACTTGAATAAAATTTAAATTTTGAAAGAAACTAAAAATATATATATCAATTACATAAATTATATTAAATATTATATATATATATTTTATTTTTTTTAATAAAATAAAAGATAAATGATAACAAGACTAAACATGGTGGTAAACTTGTAGCCAATGCTTTCAAGGCTTATGGTATTACTCATGTTTTCACTTTAACTGGAGGACATATTTCACCCGTAAATTCAGATTATTTTTTTTTTATTTTAATTAACCAATATTATTATTTTAATTTTATATTAAAAATAATAATAAAAAAAAAAAAAAAAAAAAAAGTCATCATAAATAAATGTTATTATTGCTATTATCATTATTAATTGTATTATTTATAATATATATCTTGTATAGATTTTAGTTGAATGTGAAAGATCTGGTATTAAAGTTATCGATACAAGACATGAAGTATATACTCTTTATTATAATATTATATATTATATCTTTTTAATAATTTATTTGAAAATTCATATCAACCATATTTAATATAATTTAATGGAAAAGCCATTATTATTATGAATTGCTTATTTCAAAATAAAATATATGTTTAATTAAGTTTTAATATTGTGATTCTATTGAAAAAAATAAAAATAAAAATAAAAAAAAATAATATAAACTGTGATTAAAAATATAAAATTTAATTTTAAAAATTATAGGTTACTGCTGTATATGCTGCAGATGCCATGGCAAGATTAACTGGTAAATGTGGAATTGCTCTCGTTACTTCTGGACCGGTACATATTTTTTTATAAATTAGAAATTCAATAAAAGAAAAAAAAAAAAAAAAAATTAAATCTATAACAATTAGTATTATAAGAATCATCAATATTAATTGATTATTATATATAATCATAAATAATGCATTTATTATTAATAATTAATTTAATTATTTAATTATTTTTTTTTTTTATCTTATATAATATAATATAAAAATGATTAATTAAATTTATTATTATAACTTATTTAAATATATTATATAAATATTAAATATTAATTAAGGGTTTGACAAATACTATTACTGCTGTAGAAAATGCTCATTTAGCTGAATCTCCATTATTACTTATTTCTGGTGCTGCTCCATTAGTTCAACATAATAGAGGTGCTCTTCAAGATATTGATCATGCTGGTTTAATGAAAACTGTATGTAAATACTCTAAAAAGGTTCTTGCTGTTCGTGATATTGTTCCAGAAATTAAAAAGGCTATGAAGATTGCCTTATCTGGTGTTCCAGGTCCAGTTTTCCTCGAAATTCCATATGATGTTCTTTATTCCTATGAACATGTTAAACAAGCTTTAGTTCCATCTCCAACTCATCTTAGTTTCCCAATGGGTAACATCGGTGTTTGGAAACGTGATTATCAATTATATGATATTTTCCATAATGCTTGGACTGACAATTATAGCTATGATGATTTTAATGATAAATATTATGCTCCATTAAAACCAGACATTCCAATGTATAGTAAATGTCAATTTAAAAAAGCTGAGCGCTTAATTGCTGAAGCTAAGAAGCCAATTTTAGTTCTCGGTAGTCAAGTTATGTTACCACCAGTTAGCGCAGAAGAATTTAAGGAAGCTATTCTTAAATTAAATATGCCAACTTTCATGTCTGGTATGGCCAGAGGTTTATTAAGTGATAAAGATTCTGAACAAACCAATAAAAATATTCAATTCCGTTTTGTTAGAAAATTAGCCTTAAAGGAAGCTGATTTAATTATTATTGCTGGTAAATATAAAATTGAATTTATTTATTATTATTTTTTTTTTTATTTTATATTTTTATATATATTATATATAATTAAATCATTTTAACAAATTTTTAAATATTAAATTAATAATAATAATAATAATAATAATAATAATAATAAATATTAAATTATTAATAATAATAATAATAATAAATATTAAATTAATAATAATAATAATAATAAATATTAAATTAATAATAAAAATAATAATAATAATATATTTAAAAATATTATATTAATATATAAAATTTATTAAAATTTATAACGACATTTGTTATTTGTTTTTTACTATTTTATACACCTATTACGATATTATTATATAATATTATTCATACAAAATTTATGATCATCCTAATTCATTTTATGAAATAATGACATTATTTTAATTAAAATTATTAAAAAACCTTTTATTTTTTTTTTTTTTTTTTTTTTTTTTTAATAATTTTAATTAAAATAAAGGTTTACCTGTTGATTTCAGAATGAGTTTCGGTAGAGGATTAAACCAAAATGCTAAAATTATTGCTGTTAACAGATCAAATGATACTTTAACTATGAATTCTGATATTTATTGGAAGCCAACCTTAAAGGTTCATTCTGACTGTGCTTCTTTCTTAACTGATCTTTCTAAATCTGAAAAGGTTACTTCTCGTGAATTCAACCTTGAATTTAATTCTATGTTAAGAAAAGCTGAATTAGAAGAAAAACAAAAATTAGCGTAAGTAATTTTTTTTTTTTTTTTTAAGCAATATTTGTAATATATATATATATTTATACATACATATATATATAAATAAAATAATTTGAATATTATATTACAAAATATATATAATTATATTAATATATATAATTTTAATTTTTATTATTTTAATATTAAAATAAATAAATAAATAAATAAATAAATAAACAAATAAACAAACCAACAAACAAATAAAACAAAAAACAAAAAAATAAAAATAAAAATAAATACTTTATTAATATATGAATAAATAAATAAATACAAAATCCAATTATCAAATAAATTAACAAATACAAAAAAAAAAAAAAAACCTATTAAAAAATAATTAACAAATACTACAAAAAAAAAAAAAAAAAAAAAAAAAAAAAAAAAAAAAAAACCTATTAAAAATAATTAACAAATACTACAAAAAAAAATAAAAATAAAAATAAATATATATATATATATAATCTGATAATAAAATATATAAAATTAATAGTAAAAAGGTTAATGATGCTCAAAATATTGAATCGTATGGTAAGGTTAATCCATTAGTTTTCTTATCTAAACTTAATGAAAAGATTGAACAAGTTAGAGCTAGAGATAACAAAGATATTATTATTATTGCTGATGGTGGTGACTTCATTGGTACTGCTGCTAAATTCGTATGGCCAACTAAGCCACTTCAATGGTTAGATCCTGGATTATTTGGTACTCTTGGTGTTGGTGGTGGTTTTGCTCTTGCTGCCAAGTTAGTTGCTAATGAAAACAACAGAAATGCTGATGTATGGCTTTTATACGGTGATGGTACTGCCGGTTATAGTATTGCTGAAGTGGATACCTTTGTTCGTCATAAATTACAAGTTAATATTTGTATTGGTAATGATTCCTGTTGGGCTCAAGTTTGCAGACAACAAAAACCTCTCTTTGATGGTTCTGATGTTGCTTGTCCATTAGAAGATCGTCATTATGAAGTTGTTGGTGCTGGTTATGGTGGTAAGGGACTTTTAATTGGTGCTTGTAAGCCAGAAGAAGGTGAAGAAGAGGATAAAAAGAATGAAGAAACTAACTTTACTCAGTATGTTATTGAACAAAAAATAACCGAATTCTTTGACATGAAGGATAAATTTGCTAATAGACCAACTATTATGAATGTTATGATTGATGGAGGTTCTATTGAAAAGTTTAGAAAAACTGCCAAATACATTTAAGTTGTGAGAAACAATGAAAAAATCAATGAAATAATAATTTAAATAATAAAAATGGAAATCATTGAAAAAAAAATATATAAAATAATAATAATAATAATAATAATAATGAAATAATAAATAAAAATATAAATAGAAATAGAAAGATTACAAATAAAGATAAAGGAAATATGATTATATTAATAATAATAGAAAATTGTTATTATTTTATATTAAATTAAAAAATAAATAAATAAATAAATAAATAAATTACATTTTAAATAGTTTTTAAGATAATGAATGATGAATATAATAAAAAAATTTATCAGTGACGAAAAAAAAAATGCACTCATATCTTACAATATTAAAATTAAAAAAAAAAATTTAAAAAATAAAAATAAAAATTTAAAAGTTTATATAAAATGTATTATATATAAAGAAGTATTTTTTTTTTTTTTTTTTTATTATTATTATTATTATCTTTTATCATATATTTATTTCATTTCATAAAGACTTTAATAATTAAATTAAAAGAAAAAATAAATAAATAAGTAAATAAATAAAATAATTTTTATTAAAATTAACTTTTAATAATAAATTAAGTAATGAATAGACATGTATTCTCTCTTCAGTTTACATACCTATTTATATATATATATATATATTAATATATACATATATTTATATATTTTAAGAATAATTGTTTATAATATAAAAATAAAACTATATTACTATCTATGTACATAAATAAGTTTTTTTTTTTTTTTTTTTTTTTTTTTTGAAAAAATAATAATGATAATCATTATTTCAAAAATAAATATGAAAAAAATTATTTAAATTAATTTGTTTTTATATATATATCAATCGAAATTATTATTTATTTATTTATTTATTTATTTTATTTTATTTGAATTTTATATATATATATATATATATATATATAATTTTTCATTTTACATTATAATTTTGAAGAAAATGTTTAAATCATATACTACCATATAAAAAAGTCTCCCCAATTTGATCAAAATTTTATATTTAATATATATAATAATATTTTAATAAATATATTTAAAAAATAAAATAAAATAAAATAAGATGGAGGAAGGGAAACATTTATTATCAAATAAAAAAAGAGGACGAATTTTCTTTAAAATGATTATATTAATTTTTTATTTTAATTTTTTTTTTTTTTATCCTCTATATACACATATATAATAGATAGATATATAATTAAAAATAATATATAGGCTATATTCTATTTAATTTTTAGTAAATTTTGTTAATTAGTAATATGCAAATATAATAATTTACCATTAATTAGTAATTTATATATCATTTTAATTATAAAATCATTGGTTAAATTTGAATAAAAACTATTTTAAAATGGATTAATTTCATTTTTATTTGAAGAAGCACATAAAATAATTATAAATTGATAATTATAATAATAATAATAATAATAATTAATAATAATAATAATAATAATAATTATAATAATAATAATTAATAATAATTATAATAATAATAATTAATAACAATAATAATAATAATAATAATAATAATAATAATAATAATAATAATAATTAATAATAATAATAATAATAATAATTATAATAATAATAATTAATAATAATTATAATAATAATAATTAATAATAATTACAATAATAATAATAATAATAATAATAATAATAATAATAATAATAATAATTAATAATAATTATAATAATAATAATTAATAATAATATATAATAATAATAATAATTAATAATTAATAATAATAATAATAGTAATAGTAATAGTAATAATTCATATGAGTAATGTATTTAATATTAAACCAAAAGACAAAGTAAATTACTTAAGATATATATATGAATGAAAAATTTTTCATGTTTTGAATTTTCTTTTTTTTTTTTTTTTTTTTTTTTTTCTTCTTCTTCTTCTTCTTCTTCTCTTCTTCTCTTCTCATTTTTATTACTTCATACTTTCATACTGTATACTAAATATTTTTTTTTTATATAGGGAAAATAAATAAACAAAAATAAATAAATAAATAAATAAATATATCATGCTTAATCAATTCATTTAGCAGTTAATAAGAAAACAGTAATAAACTTTTTGTTTAATCATTAATTTTAAACCGTACATCAATAAATCAAGAACCTTTTTTTTTTTTTTTTTTAAATTTTTATTAATAATAAAGACACAAAAAATGAATCTGGATGATATTATATATAAAATTCGATCTTTTAAAGAATATATTGAAACAAGATATCCAAATTATAAAAAAATATTATTAATTAATTTAATTGGATTTCCACTCTATTTTTTAATTTCGAATTTTATAGCAAAACGAATTATTGTGATCATTCTTATTGCTTTAAATACCTACTTCAAAGAAATTCGATTCATGGTCATGTCATTTGCACCAGTTATCTTATGTAATTATATAAAGATATATATATATATATATTTTATATTTATATTTATATTTATATTTATATTTATATTTATATTTATATTTATATTTATATTTATATTTATATTTATATTTATATTTATATTTATATATATCGATACTCAATTATGTTATATTAATATTACTATTATTATTTAAATATTTATTAATCTTTTTTTTTTTTTTTTTTTTTTTTTTTTTTTTTTTTTTTTTTTTTGATTATCAATATCAATATCAATATAAATATAAATATATATATATATATTTATTTTTTTTTTTTTTTTTTTTATTTTTTAATTTTTAACATAGGGTTAACTTTATTTTCTAGTTGTCAAAATATTCCAAATAGTTGGAGAAGACCTATTGATGTTGAAACGTTAATTTCTTTAGATAAAAAATTAGGATACATAAGTCATAAATTATATCAAATGCATAATGATTTCTTTGATATTATGGCATGGATACCTTATGGAGTTATTCATTATATCCTACCGTATATTGTACTATTTTATTTAATGATCTATCATACTCGAATTGAAATATCTGCCTATGCCATTTTCTTTGGTTTATTTAATTATGCTGGTGTTATCACTGAACTCTGTTGGCCAACTGCTCCACCATGTAATAATAAAATAAAATAAAATAAAATAAAAAATAAAATAAATATAAAATTTTTTTTTTTTTTTTTTTTTTTTTTTTTTTTTTTTTTTTCTGTTTTGTTTTTGTTTTTGTTTTTTTATTGGTTATTTTTATTATTTATTTTAAATAAAATAATAATAATAATAATAATAATAATAATATTTTATTATTTATTATTTATTATTTATATTAAATGAAATAATAATAATAATAATATTTTATTATTTATAATTTGTATTATATAATACATAACATTAATAATCCTATTTTATTAAATTTTTATTATTATATATTTATGTAAATCATATAAATCATTTAATAATTAATAACACTAATGATAATAAAGGGTATTATACAAATTATCCTGATATACCAGCAAATTACGATATACATGGTAATCCAGGAGATCTTAAAAGAATTGATGATTTATTTAATGTTAAGTTTTATGAAGAATCTTATAATACTTCTACTATCGTATGGGGAGCATGGCCATCTCTTCACTCTGGCGTTTCCGTCTATATCGTTACCTTTATGTGCTATCTGAAACCAAAATTAAGTCCAATAATTTTCTGGTATGTTCCTTGGATTTGGTTTGCTACAATGTATTTAGGTCATCATTTTCTTGTTGATCTTATTGGTGGGTTCATGTATGGTTTTCCTGCTGCTCTTTTAACCATGGCCTATATCATTTATATGAAATCGCTTAATGAACGAAATTATAATGAATTAAGATCTGTTGTCATTGAAGATGTCGATGATGGTGGTAAAAAACTAACAAATCAAGTCTCCGATGCCAGCATTAAATCTATGAATATTGAACCCTCTTGGCATCAATACGATAATAATAAAAAATTTAGTACTATTCCTGAGGAGGAAATGAGTCGAGAGATTAATTATCACCAATTCATTAATGATAATGAAAAGGTTGAAGAAGCGGACTGGAAGGAAGATAATGAAGTCGGCAATGAGGAAAGAAATTCAAAAGAATTGGATAGAAGATTTTCAGATAAAATTATTATTGATGGTAATCCATCAATTTATTTGGATGATGATGAGGAGAACACCGATGATAGTGGGTCATATTTATAAAAAAAAAAAAAAAAAAAATTCTTTATTTTTATTCAAAGGGAATTAATATAATATAATATAATATAATATTATTTTATTTTATTTTTATTTTTTATTTTATTTTATTTTATTTTATTTAATTTTTTCTTTTTGAAAAAAAAAAAAAAAAAAAAAAAAAAAAAAACTATATATATATATATCTAAACTCTAAAATAATTATTTTAGAGTTTAGATATAATTAATTTTACTTTACTTTAAAATAAATTATTATTGATTTTTTTGTTTCTTTTTTTATTTTTTATCTTCTTTTTTCTCTAAATAATATATTAAATTTATTATTTATATATATTTATATAATTATTCTTTTAAAAAATATAATAAAAATAAATATATTTAATATTTTGTTATAGATTCATTATTTTTATAATGTTTTTTTTTTTTTTTTTTTTTTTTTTTTCTTATATTTTATTTATTTACAAAAAGATGTATTCTATATTGTCTATTCTAATTAAATATTTTTAAAATATTTTTAAATATTAAATATTAAAAAAAAAATAAAATAAAATAAAATAAAATAAAAAAAAAAAAATAATCAAATAAAAAATTATATATATATATGATATTTATATAAATGTGTATCCTATTCAAAAAATTATCATATCATATATATTTATATATAAATATATATATATATATATATTTTTTTTTTTTTTAAAATTGTAAAAAAAAAAAATATTTTATGGAATTAATTTAACTTTGAATTTCGTATTTTATATTTTACGCGTATGGAGTGAACTATCTAATTGGTAAATGAATTAACAAATAAATAAAATTAAAAATTAAAAATTAAAAATTAAAAAAAAAAAAAAAAAAAAAAAAAAAAAACATGTTAAGTATTATACCAAAGAATTTTTTTTAATAAATAAATAAATAAATAAATAAATAAATAAATAATACAAATAATGATTAATTTAATTTTTTTTTTTTTTTTTTTTTTTTTTGTAAACTTAAATTTAAACAATAAAATCTATCTATTTATATTATAGAGTGATAATAATAAGAATGAATAAAATATGATAATTAAAGTAATGCATTAAAAAAGAAAAAAAAAAAAATAAACAAAAAATTTAATAAACAAATAAACAAAAAATATATATATATATATTAATGAATATAGAAGAATTTTCTTGTTTTTTATATTCTACATAGGGATTTTAAAAATAAAAAGAAAAAAAATTATTTCACAATATTGAAATAATTTATGTGAAAAAAAAAATATTAAAACAAAATTTTTTTTTTTATTATATATATATATATATATATATATTTAAAGATGTTGATATAATTAATGAAAAAAAAAATAATAATAATAATTTTTTTTTTTTTTTTTTTTTTCTAATAATAATTTAAAAATATATATATTTTTTTTTGTATTATTTAAAATATTAATATGTCATGATAATGTTATATTGTCTTAATAAATAAAAGACATAATAATATGCAATAAAAAATTCAAAACAAATAATTAAAATAAGTAAATAAAAAAAAACATACGATAATTCTAAAAAATATATATATATATATATATTTTTTTATATACTTTTTTTATATATTTTTAAATAATGATTTTATTAGTGAAGATATAATGTGGATGATACCTCATTTACTTTTTTTTTTTTTTTTTTTATAATTAAATTTTAAATTAAAAAATTAATTTATTTTATATTTTAAAGTTTGGTTTTTTTAAAAAAAAAAAAAAATTTTTTTTAATTTAATATTATTTAATTTATTATATTATTTTAAATTAATCATTTCTTTTCTTTTTTTTTTTTAAAAAAAAAAAAAAGTGAAATCTTTATTTTAAATTATTATTTTTAATTTTTATTTTTTTAATTATTATTATTATTATTATTATTATAATTATTACAATTTTTTGAAATTTAATTATAATTTATTTTTATTTTTATTTCTATTTTTTTATTTTAATTTTTAATTTGCTTTGTATTATATATTGAAAAAAAAATTTTTTTATTATTTTCTATCTCAAGGAGTGATGGTGAAACTTTGTTACTTTTGCATATTGATAAAATAATTGTAATAATAATAATAATAATAATAATAACAATAACAATAAAAGAAAATAAGAAATAAAATAGAAGAAAATAACGTGGAATTTTTTTTTGGATAAACATTAAAGTAATTTTTTTTTATAAAGAATATTAATATACACTATTTTTTTTTTTTTTTTTTTTTTTTTTTATTATATTTTATTGTATAATAAAGCAATTTTTATTTTTATAAAGTAATTATCATTTATATATATATATATATATATATATAATATTATATATTAAATAATTCGATATATATCTACAAAAAAAAAAAAAAAGAAAAAAAAATTAGAAAAAGGACATAATGAAATAAAATTTTATATCCTGTATTTTTTCTTTATTTTTAGTCTATGTTAATATATTTATACAATAATTTTATTAATAATGAAAGCAATAATAATATAGATATAATTTGAAACTTATTTATTTATTTATTTTATTATTATTTATTTTTGATCAAATAAATATATAATTATTAATATATAAAAAAAAATACATGAAAACTAATGTTTAAAAATATTATATAATATAATATATATAATATAATGTAATATTATATAAAACAAAAAATACAGTTGAAAAAAAAAAAAAAAAAGGAAAAATAAATAAGAAAAAGAAAAAAAAAAATAAAAAGTAAATAAAAATGAATTCAAGAAATAATTCAATTTCGCTGTTACTTTCCTATTCAAATTTATACAAAAATGTTAGTAAAACACTTAAATTAAATGTTATTAGTTTTGTTTTCGTTTTAATGGTGTATGCATTTTCTATCGTTGGAAAGGAATTACCGACCGCTGTACTGGTTATTTCAAATTTCTGTATAAAGGAAACTAAACGAATTTTAATTTCTCTTATACCAGTTTATATATGTAAGTTTTTAAAATAATATTTTATAAATTTATTTAAATATCTACCTTTATATATATATAAATATAAATATAAATATAAATAAACTCTTTTATTATATTTCAAAAAAAAAAAAAAAAAAAAAAAAAAAATAGGAATTAAATGTATATTATTCCAAAATTTAAATTATGATTTATATTTTTTTTTTTTATTGACTTATTTTATATACACACACACACATATATATATATATGTAATATGTAATATGTATATATATTTTAAGGGCTATTATTATTTAATATTGTAAAATTCATACCGACGGTGAAGAGAAGACCAATAGATGTGAATACCTTATACAAAATTGAGAAAAAATTGGGCTCTTTTTGTTTTAAATTTTATAAAGATCAAAAAGAATATAATATTTATCTAGATTTATTGGCATGGTTACCCTATGGTGTTTGCCATTATATTATGCCTTTTCTTGTGAGTTATCTATTAATTCGCGACTATCCATCCTATTATTTTTCTGCCTATATATTCTTTTTTGGTTTAATGAATTTAATTGGAGTTTTGACACAAATTGCCTGGCCAACATCACCACCATGTAAAGATATAAACATATACATAAAAGAAAATAAAAATAATTTTTTTTTATTTTTTATTATAGATTATATAATTAAATAATTGATACATATAAATAAATATAAAATAATGAAAAAAAAGTATTAATTTATATTTAATTTTTTTATTCTATTCATTTTAATTCTTTTTAATAATGATAATATTATTATTATTGATATATATATATATATATATATATATATAATTTTTTTTTTTTTTATACTTTGGATTTCTTTTTTTATTTTATTATATATATTTTATTATAAATTTCATTGTATAATTTTTTTATTATATTTATATTTATATATATACTATTATTATGTATATTATTATTATGTATATCCTTATTATATATTTTTGTTGTATATATATATATATAAATATATATATATATATTTTTATTTTATTTTATTTTTTTTTTTTTTTTTTTTTTAATTTTTTTAAAGGGTATTATGTTAAGCGAGGAACAAATCCAGCAAATTATAGCATGTATGGAGATCCTGCAGGTTTACAGAGAATTGATAATTTATTTCATGGAAATATCTATACAAAAGCTTTTGCAAATAATCCACTTCCTTGGGGGGCATGGCCTTCTTTACATTCAGGATTTGCTTCTTATACTGCTCTCTTTTTCTCTTTTATTCATCCAAATTATTCATTATTATTTTTTCTTTATGTAATATGGATTTGGTGGGCAACTATGTATCTTGGTCATCATTACTTTATTGATATTATTGGTGGTTTTGCTTATGCTTTTATATGTGCCTTAGGTTCAACAATATATCTATCCAATCAAATCATATTAATATAAAATAAAAAAAAAAAAAAAAAAAAAAAAAAAAATAGTAACATCAATTTCAGTTTGTAAAATATATATTATAAATACAATCATTAAAAAAAAAAACAAACAAAAAAAACAAAAAAAAAAGAAAAAACAAAAAAAAAAACATATTAACAAATAAACTTATCATATAATTATTTTATATCCATTATTTATTTTATTATTAATTTTATAATTTCAGTTTTATTAATATTATTAAATTATAAAATTAATATTAATCGGATATTAGTTTTTTCAAATATTGAATATAAAATACACCTATATATATATATATATAATTAATATACAATTTTTTTATTACAAAACTTAAAAATTAATTATCATCTATTAGTTATCTCTATTTATTTATTTATTTATTTATTTATTTATTCATATTATAAAAAATTTTATCAATTTATATAAGTCCAAGAAGATAGATTTATATAAAATAAAAAAAGTATTACTTAAATGTATCAGTATTAATTTATTATAAAAATAAAAAAATAAAAAAAAAAAAAAAAAAAAAAAAAAAAAAAAAAAAAAAAAAGAATTTTTTTTTCTTATTAATTTTATACAATTATATAAAAATAACAAATAATTAAATATATATACTATATTTTTAATTTTTACTAATAAAATATTTTTATTAAAAGAACATCAAAAAAAAATTTTTTTTCTTCTTAAATAATTTTCTTTTTGTTGAATAATTATTTTATGATTTAGATAATTATTGAAAAGAGGCATGAATGAATAAATGAGTGAATAAATAATAATAATAATAATAATAATAATAATAATAATAATAATAATATTAATAATAGTTATAAAAAAAGAAAATGAATAAAATTAATAGATATATCATCAAATTAAAAATAATTAAGAATATTATGTTGAATATATTTTTTTTTTATTGAGTTTAATGTATTTATTAATTATAATTAATCTCATTAATATGTTTGATTTATATTTGGTTGTAATGCGCTAAACTTTTTCTGATGGTTAAAAATAAATATATAATAATTTAACGAAAAAAAGTAATTAATGAATTTATTTATATTTTCCTAGTGGAACTATCGTTTTACCCCTATAGAATACTGGAGAAAGATATCAAAAAAAAAAAAAAAAAAAAAAAAAAAAAAAAAAAAAAACTTATAATTGAGTTCTGAGATCTAATGTTTCCTATATAGTTAGCATAGTAGATTACCTAGTTAACATTTAATCCATCATTACTAAAACACCATTTACAATTAATAGCGTCAACTGTCGAATAGACATAATTTAGAAAAAATTTCTTTTTACTTCTTCTTCAAGATCATCAAATACAAATAATGATAATTACTTTTTTTTTTCATTATTATTAAGCATTTTTTGGTTGAATTGATTTTAGTATACAATACACATCATAATATTATAATTACTATAAAATATTTGTTTTTGTTCTCATTATATTACATTTTCTTTATTGTTTTTATAAAAAAATTTTATTTTTCATAAAAAAATTTTTTTTTATTATTTTATTCATATATAAATATACATATATAAATATTTTTTATATATTTTTATTTCAATTTCAATATTTGTAACACATATATTGGCCAGAAAGAAAAATAGTAATTAGAACCTGTATTTTCTTGATTTCTGGCATTTTTTAAAGGTTTTTTCATTCGGTTAAACCTTATCATGATTATGATTATGATTATTATTAATTGAATTATTATTGATTTTCCTGTGAGAGGTAAATTCTGGTTCTATCAAAATCCTATAATTCTACTTTTTTTTGGTTCAACCTATATATCTGAAGAAGCTCTTAACCAAAATTAGAGGTACTCTCTTCTCTAAATTATCAATTTATATATTTTACAAGTCATAAATAATAAAATTAATTTTTTTTTTTTGTTAATGTTTGTTTGTAAATCTCATACTTCTCAGAAAATGTGGATAATTGAAAAAGTTAAATTGCATCATTTTTATTAGCTATTAAATTTTATTATTTTCAGTATTTTGATCTTGAGTTTCTAAAGTTGCCGTTTAAAATCATTCATACATCATTAGCATTTTATGTATTGGTATTTATTTTATGCATTTGCTTCTATTAGGGGACTAACCTCATAAATAAATTTATAATAAATTATAAGTCTTAATTTATTAAATATAATTTTTTTTTTTTTTTTATAAAAAAATTTTTATTTAATCACTGTCAATATAAAAAGGTAATAATATATTTATAAAATTTTCATAATTTATTTCAAATATATATATATATAATGCTTTATTATTATTTTATTATTTTGTTTTTTTTTTCTTTTTTGTTAAAAAAATGTATTCAATATCAAATATTATCTCTATACTTTAATATATATACAATTTAATTTTTTTTTTTTTCTACCCCCTCTTCTTCAAGGCATGGTAAAGTATCTTTTCTATTTTACTTAGGAGATTGAAAATAATTGAGAATAATATATATATATATATATATATAGGAGGGAAATACTTATCTGTAGCCTTTAGTACCATATTCCGTAAAAATCTCATGTGAAGAAAACAGGAAATGGTGAAAAGGCAAGGTCGAGCCAAGGACTGGTTCAATAAAATTTAAAAGAAAAGAACTAAAATTAAATGCCATAATTATCCGAAAGCGGAAAATATTCATTCTTTTCCGTTACCAATACTACTCATTTTATGACTCATTGTAAAATTTCTGTAAGAATAGATTAACAAATCGATTTGTTTTGATTCTTTTTTTGTGCAAATCTTTAGTTTTTTTTGCTAATTCTTCGCAATAATCTTATTGGCTATTTATAACCGATGCAATCACGTGGAATTGTAAATTAAGTCACAAATTATTTACTAAATTAATTTTTTTTTTTTTATTTTATTTTATTTTGAACTATTTTTTAAAATGGCATGCATTTTAATTTAAAAAAAAAAAAAAAAAAAAAAATAGATTAATTTTTTTTTATTAGTCAAAAAAAAAAAAAAAAAAACAAAAAAAGAAAAGAAAAAATAATAATTTTTCTATAAATTCTCAATAAATATCCTTTTTTTTTTTTGTTTTAATAATTTTTTTTAAATATTTACTTAAAAATATATTTATTTTTAATTTTAATATTGATATAAAATATTTAATATTTAAAACAAGGCGTTATTAAGTAATTATTAAATGATATTGGTTTTAAATTTTTTTCATAAGTTTATTATATAATATTTCTAGATAATGTTATAAATATATATTTTTTTTTGTTGAATTGAAAATATATATGTCTTTTATTAATAAATAAAAAGTTTAGATAAAAAAAACAAATATAAATATAATATTAAGGAGTACAGAATAAGATATAATATATTGAAATAATTATTACTACTTTTACACATTTATAAAATAGAGTATTATTATTTAACATATTAAATAAAAGAAAAAAAAAAAAAATATATATATATATATATAAGTTTTCATTTTATTAAGTCATATATATTTAAATCTAAGTTTTCATTTTATTAAGTCATTCATAAGAAGATAATTATTAAATAAGAATATAATTGATGACAGAAAAAAAAAAAAAAAATACTAGGATTTATAGCAATTAAATAATCTTTGTAATATATATATATATATATATATATACGTATACTTTTATAATTATTATTATTTATTTTTTTACTGTTTGTTTGAAATGCTTGTTTTATTTTATTATTTCTATTTTAAAATGAATTAATCAATAATTTTGTCATTAAAACTAAAATAATTATTTTTTTTTTTCAAATATATAAATATAAATATATATATATATATTTTTATATTTTCTATTTTTGAATATTCTTGCTATTACTTCTTATTTTAAACCAATGAAATTTCAATCAACTACCAAAGAATCCAAAAACTCAAAGAAATAAAAATAATACCAAAATAAAACAAAAATAAAAATAAAAATATATAGTAATAAATAATATCATAACAATAATAATAAAAAAAAAAAAAAAAGAAAAAAAAGAAAAGAAAAGAAAATGAAAGCTATTCAAAATCAAGAAACAAAGCAATTAATATATGGTTCACTTTGTACCTTGATCGTTATTGCGGTCATGATCTTTTTCTCTGAAATTACTGGTGAAAAAGAAATTATTTTCCCAGAAATTGCTGCACTCTGTGTGGGTAATTTTCTTATCCCCAAATTAATATGGAAGGCGAACTATCTTAAAACCTTAATTTATATATCTTTATGTGCTGTATTAGGTGTTTTAATTGTTCTCTACATTCCAATTCCAATATGGGCCCAAATAGCTTTCGCTTTTGCTGTTGGTCAATTAATTTTCTTTTTCTCTGGAACTTCTGTTGCTCCTATGTTATCTGCCATTACTCTTCCAGTATTACTTCAAACTTCAAGTTATGTTTATGTTATTTCTGCCATTGGTTTGACTGCTCTCGTTATCTTCTTTAGTATTCTCTTGGAAAAAGGAAATATTCGTCCAAAATACGATGGTCAAAAGGCTTCTCTTCCATGGAAAGAATTTGTGGCTACTTTTACTTTCCGTACTTTATTAACCTTATTATTGGCTTTTCTCTGTACTTTTTTCAATTGGAGAATAAAGTTTACTATTGCTCCACCACTTCTTGTTGCCTTCTTTGAATTAACCACAAATAAGGCCTCTCCACCAGCTAAAAGACCTGTAGCTACTATCATTCTTTTCACTCTATGTGCTATTTTAGGATCTGCTTGTCGTTACATTTTTACCATATTAATTGGAATTCCACTGACTATATCTTCAGTAATAGCCATGATTGGAGTTATTCTTCTCATGAAACGTATCATGAAATTACCTTTCTTACCAGCAGCAGCAATGTGTATTTTGGCCATGTTAATTCCTGAAGAAATTGTTCTCTATTATCCAGTCGAAGTTGCTGTTGGTATTACCGTTTTAACCTACAGCGCTCTCTTTTGGAGAAAAATAATATGGAGAGAAAAAAAAGGTGAAGGAGAAAAGCCTAAGGAAGCAAAAGAAATAACTATTGCCATTGAAAATAGTAATAATAATAATAATAATAATAATAATAATAATAGTGAAAAGGAAGAAAATAAACAAATAAGTAAGAAGGATAGGACAAAAGACAATAATATAGAAGATAATAAAAATAATAATAAAAATGTTAGTGAGGAATAAATGAGTTAAACAATTATTTTTATTATTATTTTTTTTTTAATTATGTCAATATATATATAAATATTTATATTAATTCTAAATTTTAAAATAATGTATATATATATATATAATTTTTAAATAGTAATACTAATTTAAGTTTTATAAATAATAATAATAATAATATCATTATAATAAAAAAAAAAAAAAAAAAAAAGTAAATTAAAAATAAAAATATTATTTATATAAAATAAAAATAAAAATATTTTTAAAAAAAACTAAAGTAATAATATAAAAAAAATTAATAAAACTGAAATAAATGATTAAAATAATAAATAATATATATAAAAAATATAATATTTTAATTTATTATTTTTTAAATATATTTTTTATAATATCAATAATAATAATATTAGGTTTAGTATTTTCATTAGTTTATTATAATTGATAAGTGATAAGTGATTTTTAAGCGTAACATTTTTTTTTCTTTTTTTTTTTTTTTTTGTTTATTAAAGATAAATTAATTAATTGGTGGTTATGCAAATGAAAATTCTTTTTTTTTTTTTAATTTTTTTTTAATTTTTTTTATTTCATTGATGGATTGGAAAGAATGAAAATTATAAGTAAAGTGTTAACTAATTGTGTTACCTTTTATTTTATTTTTATTTTTATTTTATTTAATTTAATTTTATTTTTATTTTTATTTTTATTTTATTTTTATTTTAATTTTATTTTTATTTTATTTTAATTTTATTTATACAGAATTAGATGAACTGAAATAAATTATAGGAAAAAGAAAAAAAAAAAAAAAAAAAATAAAGATAATAATAACAATAAAACAGAAAAAATATTTAACATATTGCTCTATAATAAGTATATACATTTATTATTTATTAGCATTAATTATATTATTATTTAAAATCAAATTAATAATAAAATGAATGATTATTTATTTATATTCAATAATTAAATATTTGTATATAGATAGATAGAAATACATCTTTTTTTTTTTTTTTTTAATAATAATAATAAATATCTAATTATTAATTTTAATTTAATAAAATTATAAAAATATAAAAATTTAAAAAAAAATATTATGTAATTTAAAATAATTATAAAGTTATAAAATTTAAAATTTTACATAGTAAATCTTTTTTTATTTATCTTTAAACCTTTTTCCCATTTAAATATTTAATAATATTCAATATTTATTTTATTCTATTTTATATTTAATAATATTCAATATTTAATAATATTCAATATTTATTTTATTCTATTTTATATTTAATAATATTCAATATTTAATAATATTCAATATTTATTTTATTTTATTTTATATTTAATAATATTCAATATTTAATAATATTCAATATTTAATAATATTCAATATTTATTTTATTTTATATTTAATATTATTTAATATTAATATTCAATATTTATTTTATTTTATTTTATATTTAATAATATTCAATATTGAATATTATTCAATATTTATTTTATTCTATTTTATATTTAATAATATTCAATATTTAATAATATTCAATATTTATTTTATTTTATTTTATATTTAATAATATTCAATATTTAATAATATTCAATATTTATTTTATTTTATTTTATATTTAATAATATTCAATATTTATTTTATTTTATATTTTTTTTAAATTTAAATTTTTAATTTATTTTTTCTTTTTTTTTTTTTTTTAAAGAAAAAATAAACAAATCGATTTTTAGAGATTTTTTTTTTTAATTTATTTTCTTTTTGTGTAATCCACAAATTTTTTTTTTAATTGACATTTTAAAATTTATTAAATATATAAATTAATTGAATAAATAAATAAATAAATATTTAAATAAATAGATAAATAAATAAATAGATAAATAGATAATTAATTAATCATTTTTATTTATTTATTTATTTTTTTTTTTTTTTTTTTTTTTTACTTTATGAATTAACAAAAAAAAAAAAAAAAAAAACAATGTAGATGTTGTGTTGTATAATTAATATATAATATATAAATATATTTATTTAAAATAATAAGCTTAAATAGTAGTAATAAAAAAAAAAAAACTAAACAAATAGAATATAAAAGTTACTATAATTATTAAAGAAAGAATAATATAAAAAAGGTAAAATGATATAATCTATTTTACAAAAAGACCATCTATATTTATAAATTTATTTAATGATGATGCTATAAATTATATCATAAATATTTAATATCTAATAAAGAGATACAATAATAGTGTAATTGAATGGATCATTTTTAGTATATTTTTATTAAATTTAAAATAAGAAATCATGAATTTGAAATTTGAATTTTAAATTTTGAATTTTAAATTTTGAAATTTGAATTTTGAATTTTGAATTTTGAATTTTGAATTTTGAATTTTGAAATTTAGATTAGAAATTTTTATAATCATATAATGTAATTAAATAATATTTATTATGTATAAGAATTTCATAATTTAATGTTATTATTTCTATATTACTATTGTATTAAATATATTAACATTACTAGATATTAATATAAAAAAAAAATATTTAATTATATTTTAGTAATAAACCATTGTTAGATTTTTATACATATGAAAATTCATTCTTTATAAATAAATAATATTATTATCTTTTATTATATTCTACTAATCATTTATATTTTTTACTAATATCTTTTTATTTATAATAAATAAATTTATTTATATATAAATTTTTTTTCTTCATTCTATTTTTATCTCTAATTGTTTTATCTTTTTTATTACTACTATTATTAAAGGAATAAATAGATAAATTAATAATAATAATAAATCAATAAAATAAATAAATTATAATACAAATAACAATAAAATATATAAATAATATTAATAAACAAATAAATAAATAATTAATTAAGTTCAAAAAAAAAAAAAAAAAAAAAAATGAAGATAAAACAAAATCAAGAAGGTAAACAACTAGTGTTTGGTACACTTAGTTTATTAGTTGTTATTGGTATTATGATATTTTCTTCCGAAATAACAAAAGAAAAAGAAATTATTTTCCCAGAAATTGCCGCTCTATGCTTTGGTAATTTTTTGATGCCTCGTTTGATATGGAAAACAAGTTATCATAGAATGGTTTTCTTTATTACTCTATGTGCTATTATGGGAGTATTGATTGTTTTATATATTCCATTACCAATATGGTTACAAGTTACTCTTGCTTTTGCAGTTGGTCAAATAATATTCTTTTTCTCTGGAACTTCTGTTGCTCCAATGATTTCAGCCGTTGCCTTACCTGTTTTAATTCAAACCAAAAGTTATGTTTATATTGTATCTGCTTTTGGTTTGACAGTTATTGTTGTTTTCTGTAGTTTACTTTTAGAAAAAGGACATGTTCGTACTAAAAATGAAGGACAAAAAGCATATATGCCATGGAAGGAATGTTTTGCTAATTTTATTTTTCGTACTCTCATCGTTTTACCAGTAGCTTACCTTTGTACTCATTTTGATATGAGAATTAAATTTTGTATTGCTCCACCACTTCTTGTCGCCTTTACTGAATTAACTACAAATAGAGCATCCCCACCTGCTAAAAGACCTATTGCCACAATTGTACTTTTTTTGCTTTGTTCCTTTTTAGGTTCAGCCTGTCGTTATATTCTAACCATAAAATGTGGACTTCCATTAACTTTAGCTGCTTTAATTTCAATGATTGGTGTAGTCATTCTTATGAAGGGTATTCTAAAATTAGTTTTTCCACCAGCAGCCGCTATGTGTATATTAGCTATGCTAATTCCAGAAGAAATTATTCTTTACTATCCATTGGAAGTTACTGCTGGTATAACCTTTTTGACTGTAAGTGCAGTTCTCTGGAGAAGAATACTTTTTAGAGAAAAGAAAAGTGATAAAGAAAATAAAGAAAAAGAAAAAGAAAAAGAAAAAGAAAATAAAAATGAAATAGATAAAATAGTCGAAGTTGTTATTGATGACAAAAATAAGGATAAAGAAGATGTTGAGGAAATTGAGAAAGATGAAATTATTGCTTTAAAGGAAAAAAATAATTCATTAGAAATGAATCAAATCGTTGTAGCTGGGGAGAAAGATAAGGATATAGTTGAACATGAGCATTAAAATTAATATTAAATTTTAAATATTAAAAAGTTATATAATTTATAATTTGTTATTATTATTATTATTTATTTTATTTATTTTTTATTATTTTTTTTTTCTACTATATAGAAATTAATTTAAAATGAGTAGTTAATATTTAATACTTTTATTTAATTGTTAGTTATATACCTCTTTATATAAAATATTTTTATACCAAATAAATTAATTTAATAAAATAATTAATTATAATATAAATCATGATAATAAATAATAATAATAATAATAATAATAATTATAATAATAATATTAATTATAATAATAATAATAATAATAAAATAAAATAAAAATAAGATAAAATAAAAATAAAAATAATAATTAATTAATAACATAATAACATATAATAACAAAAGCTTTATAAAATTAAACCTTTTAAATAAATAAATAAATAATATATATTTATTAATAAAAATATTTATATATTTAACTTCTTTGTTATAAAAATAATAATGCCAAGTAAAGGATTTAAAGTAATTTTTTTTTTTATAAAATAAAACATTATTTTGTTTTTATTTTATTTTCAAAAAGATAATTAATATTTATTAAAAAAAAAAAAAAAAAAAAAAATTCAATATTTTTAAGTTTATTTTTGTATATAATTATTATTATTACTATTATAAAATAAAAATAACAAAAATAAAAATAAAAAAAAAAAGATTGATGGTAAGATATTAAAAAAAAAAAAAAAAAAAAGTAAAAAAATTTGGTTTTTTGTTTATTAAAAAAAAAAAAAAAAAAAAAAAAAAAAAAAAAAAAAAATTTTTGTTTTTTTGTTTATTAAAAAAAAAAAAAAAAAAAAAAAAAAAAAAAAAAAAAAAAAAAAAAAAAAGATATATAATTACATAATAATAGTAATAATAATAATAAAAATAATAATAATAATAATTTAAAATATTATATATGTAAATTCAAATATATATAAATATTTAATTAATTTAAAAATATACTTTAAATATTTTAAAAAGATTTATGAAAAGTATGCAATTGATTAAAAATACTAAAACTAAAAAAAATAAAAGAGAAATTATATATTTAAATATATATATATAATATATATATAAATATTATAAACATTTTATAATTTTTTAATTTTGTTAGTTTATTTTTGACAGAAATTATAAATGAATGATAATAATAATAATAATAATAGTAACAATATTATTATAATTATTATTATTATTATTATTATTATTATTATTATTATTATTATTATTATTATTATTATTATTATTATTATTAAAATATAGTTTTTCATAAATATTACAGAAAATTGGTTTTGTAAGAAATTAGTTTAAATTAAACAAATAGAAATTATTAATTTTTTTATTATAATTATAATAATAATAATAACTATCTTTAAACTTTTATATAACATTTTTAAAAGATTTATTTTCTTTTTTCTTTTTGATTTTTATTAATCTAAATGAGTTAAAAGAGAAAAAATAGAAATAGAAAGAATAAAAATAATCTTAAATCTATTACATTTCAAATTTATTATATGTAATAATGTTTACTATTATTTTTTTTTAAATAAAAAAAAAATCATAAATTATAATTTATTTTCTTAAATATACTACTTTATAATTACATAATTAACCAATAATAAAAACTTTTTTTCTCTAAAAATTTTATTATAAAATAAAATTAACTAGAAGTTAAGGTAATATTACAATAATTTAGAAATATGATTTAAATGAAAATTATATTATATTTTTTTTTAATAATATAGAGGGTGCATAATCTATAAGATAAAAAAAATTTTAGTTTTTATAATATAATAATAATATTTTTATTAAAATAACTGACTCTGAGAAAAAAAAATAAATAAAAAAAGAATATTAATATTTTAGATAAATGAATAATAAAATAATAAATGATAGAACATTAATAATTGTGGTATTATTATAAAGTAAATAATTGGATTAATATACTAATAAATAAATAAATAATAAATAAATAAATTAATAAATAAATAAATAATATACAAATAAATAAATACATAATAAATAATAAATAATAAATAATAAATAATAAATAATAAATAATAAATTTATTATTGCTATTATATCTATTTATATAATTATTAATTTTTAATTGAATTTTTTTTTTTTTTTAAAAAATATACATATTAACATTTTATTTTATAGTTATTACTATTATTTTTATAATTATTGTTATTTTTTTATTATTATTATTTATTTTTTGAAAAAAAAAAAAAAAAAAAAAAAGAGATAAAGTTGTTTGTTGTTTAGTATTTTTTTTTTATTATTAAAACTTAAAAATATAATTAAATTATTTTAAAAAAATTGAAAAAGGAAAAAAAATGGGGATCTTTATTATTGATTTTACAGATATATATATAAAAAAAAAGACAAACATGTATATAGGAAAAATAATAAAAAAAAAAAAAAATTAAATAAACCAATATATTCCTAAAACCATTATATAATTTTATAAAAAAAATAATAAAATACAAAAACTTTTACTAATTATTATATATATATGTCTTCATTTTCAAATTTAAATATATTTTAATAACATCTTTATAAATAAATATTAAAGATTTATCATATTAACTTTTTATTATAATAAAAAATAACTATACGTTATGCATATTTAAATGTATAAGATAAAAATAAAAATAAAAATCAATTATAATAATTTATTTAGTTTTTTTATTAATATTTTCGTTATTTATATTATATGGTAATGAACAGCAGCAGCAATAATAATAATAATTATATAGTTATTTATAATTTAAAAATAATATAGTTGATAAAGATACTTAATAATACGTAGTAATCCTAAATTATTATTTTTACTAATCAATTTTTATTATTATTATTATTATTATTATTATTATTATTATTATTATTATTATTATTATTATTATTAATATCATATTATTATTATTATTATCATATTATTATTATTATTTTAATAAAATTTAAAATATATAAATAAAATTAGGAAAAAAAAAAAAAAAAAAAAAGAAAAGATCATTATTTAAAATATTATACGAGCAAATATATTTATATATCGATAAAGCTGTGTCGATAAAAAATTTCAAAAAAAAAAAAAAAAAAAAAAATAAAGTTGTGATTGTAATAACTTTATTAAACATAAAATATTAAATTTTATTTTTATATATTTTATTTATTATTATTTAGAATCCAATTGTTATTATTTATTATGTATTATTTTAAAGAATAAAGACTAATAGCATTTCTAATTTTTAATTATTTTTCCTATTTGGTAGATAATTAAGATAGGGATATATGTTTTAAAATTTATTATATATATATATTATTATTAATTTTATGTAATTAATAAAAGAAAAAAAAAAAAATTTTTTTTTCAAAAATATATATATACATTTTTGAAAATTTATATCAATATATATATATATAAATAATATCTATATTTTAATTATCATATTGATTTTTGATAAATAATTTAGGGATTATCGTATTTAATAAAAATATATATATATATATAAAAAAAATATAAATAAATTCAATTATAATTGAATATTATAGATAATATTAATAATAAAAAAAAAATCTATATTATTAAAATTTTATTTATAATAATATATATTTATTATTTTATTTATATTATAATTAACATACAATAAAGTGGAGTACTTGATTTCAATAAATTGAAAAAAAGCACAAAAGAAAATAGTTAAATTTTTGATATTTACCAGAATAATATTGCTTAATTTTTTTTTATGTTTGCATAATTAAAAGATAAAAAAAAATAATTCTAAAATTTTGATATTTTACAATAGATAAATATATATATAAATATTTTTTTTCCATTTTATTGCAAATAGGAAAAAAAAAAAAAATTAAATAATATAAAAAAATCAAAAATTTTGGAAAAAAAATAATTTATATATATGAATCAAAAATTTTGAGTTTGAACATTTTCCTTTTTATTAAAACAAAACAAAAAAACTAAAAATAAAAAAAAAAAAAAAAATAGAAAATAAAAATTATAAAATATTTGGAAAAATAAAAGGAATAAAGCCAATTATAGTGATAATAATAATAATAAGTTAAAAAATAAAAAAAAAAAAAAAAAAAAAAATAAAAATAAATAAGGTAAATGAAATTCATAGATAATATCTATTTCCTACTATCCTATACCAATGCTAGTGATATCCGGAAAAGTTATCCAAATTTTAAAGCCGTTTTATATATCAATGTGCTTGCTTTTTTCTTTTACGGCTTAATCTCATCCTTCTTATTAAAATGCTTCTATGTTCTTTTATGGTTAGTTATTAATTTAAACTTTCAAGAAACTCGAGGAATTACACTCTCTTTTATTCCAATGACGACATGTAAGTTTTTCTTATTAATTTTTTCTTATTATTATTTAAATAACTCAAAAAAAATCATAAAATTTTTAAAATCATAATGAAATATTTTATAATTATTATATTTAATAATACCATATATATATATATAAGTAGAAATAACTCATTAAATTTATTTACTATTTTCCAATTTATATAAATATATTTAATCTTCTTTTTTTTTTAAAAAAAAAAAAAAAATAAATTAATAGGGGTATTACTATTTGCAAATGCAGGGCAAATACCAATGGATTGGCGGAGGCCCATTGATGTAAATACATTACAATCCTTAGAAAAAAAGCTTGGCTCTATCAGTTTTGAATTTAGTAAATCTGAGAATGAGAATGTGTTTTTTGATTTATTAGCTTGGATTCCTTATGGTATTGTTCATTATATTATGCCAGTAATTGTTGGAGTTTGTTTAATGCTATTCTATAAACCAACCTATACCTCAATTTATCTTTTCTTCTTTGGTATCATGAATACTGTTGGGGTAATGACTCAATTGATATGGCCAACGGCTCCACCATGTAAAAATATATTACTTTAATATAATTTAATATAATATATATA
>JACVTC010000163.1:140000-165000 GCA_016946835.1 Neocallimastix lanati (nom. inval.) | reverse complement strand
ACATTTATCATATTATGATTATCAAAAGAAAAATAAGAGGAATTTGGAAAATAAAAAAAAGAGCAATAAATAAAGCTAATGAAATCAGTGTCTTAATTGAACGCTACAAAAATATTGAAACCAAGTTAATTGATGCTAAATGTGATAAGAAATTAATTTGTGGTTTGATTGTTTAATTGATTTAAATAATATAATATAAATATTATTTTATAATAAATAATTAAGAAATGAGGACTGACCAAACGAAATAAACAGAATTCTGTCATTCAAAAATTTAATTTATAAAGCTTATTAAATTTATACAGTTTAAATAAATATTCAAATACGTCTCTATAATTAATAATTTTATCATTATAATTATTATTTTTTTTTTTTTAACAACATTTAAATAAAAGAATTATTATTAATATCCCATTAGATGAATACGGGGATAGTGCATTTCGGACACGCACGTGTTTAAAATTAAGCCACATATTTTTTAAGATGGCGTATTATATATAATTTTTTTTAAATAAATAAATAAATAATTAAATAAATATTTTATTTTATAATAATTTCATAATTTAATATATATATATATTTGATAATAAAAAATAAAAAAATAAAAAAAATAAAAAAATAAAAAAAATAAAAAAATTAAAAAATAAAAAAGATTAAAAAAATAAAATAATATCATAAAAAACGTGATATTTATAAGTATTTTTATGAATATAATATCTTCAAATATATTGAATATATTGGAATAAAATATATGATAAAAAATCAATGAGAAAAATTTAGTGAGCTATTATTAATAAATAGTGAATTGGATAATATATTAAACGGGGAGAGTTGCATTTCTCCAAATTGCATTTCGACAGGTTGCATTTCGACAAGTGGAGTATTGATATAAATAAATAAATAAATAAATAAATATTAATTCAAAATAATTTTTTTAAAATTGTTTTTATTCAATATTAATAATATTTAATTTTATTTATTGATTTATTTATTTATTTAAAATTTTCAATTTGGCGAAAAGCAACTTGGCGAATTGCAATTTGGCGAAATGCCCCACACCCATATTAAACGATCCAAATTATATATTAAGTTATATTTTTGTTTTTTTAATTAAATTATGTTATTTAATTTCTTTAATACATAATAATTATTCCTATTTTAGTATTTTAGTATTACTTTAATTCATTAAATTATTCAGCTATTAATATATATGATAAACGTATTATTATTAAAAGAAATTTTAATAGGAATATAACTGACTTTAATATTATGTTATATAAAACTTTAAAAGTATTTGATAAATATGTTGATGAAACAATATAACATTATGATAAAAAGTATAAAATTTAGTAAAAAAAAAAATAAAAAATAAAAAATAATTATTTATAAAATGATTATTTTCCTTTTCTTTTTTTTAAAAAAAAAAATATTAAAAATGAAAATAATATTTATTTTTCTATTTTTAAATTTTATACTTAAGGTATATTCAAGTGCACCTAATCTTGATATATTATTAATTTCATCATTAATTTTAGTAGCTGCGGATAAATCGTGTATAGACAGAGATAAATGTAAACCAGCAACCGAAACTTGTAATTGAAAATGGTAAAACTGTTGAAAAATTAGTTACTATTAATATTAATATTTCAGGTAACCCTATAAATGTTTCTCTATTAGATATTATTCCTGAAGCAAGAAAATTACCTAAAGATAAAGCTATTGAATATTTTATAAATGTATTATTTCCTTCTGCGAAAGAAGTATATAATAATATTAAAAATGAGATATATTGATGATAAAGATATTATTAAAAAAATTAATTCCCAAATTATCTGTATTTAGTAATAATGATTTAAGATTTGTGGATTATATTTCTTGTTGACAGTAAAACTGTATCCTTTAAAAATAATTATTTAAATAGTAATATTGTTTATAATATTCATTCCAATGGAAATAAAAATTTATCATTAACTAATAGTATTAAGGAAGCTGTTTTAAATAGTTTTATAGATCAATGTCAATCTGATGTTAATACTTGTAAAAATAGATATTTTGGTGATTCTGATATAGAAAAAGAATCCACAAAAAAAAGTAAATTTCATATTAGTTAATAGTGATATTAATAATTTAAATAGATACCATATTTTAATAAAAGATGAATTAAATCAAAGAATGGCACATGTAATGACATTAAAATTTGAGAATGGAAGTTGGGAAAAAGATGATGAATATGAACAACGAGAAATATAATATTATAATCCTATAAATTTGGATGAAAATAAATATGATAAGATATATGATAAACTTATCAGTAATAGTAAAAGCGAAATATTTGATGAAAATAATACTATTAAAAATAGTATTATGGAAGAAGTAAATAAAGTTATTCAAGAAGATATAACTAATCAAAATATTTTAAATAAAAAAAAAAAAAAAAAAAACGTCTTGATGATTTTTCAAAAAATATTGGATTAGTAATTGATGAATATGAAACATTAAATGAAATTAAAAAAATAATGCTAAACAAGAAGTTGAAAAACTTTAAAACCAAATTTGCTGAAGAACTTGAATCAGTTTTAGGAAATATAAATGGAATTGAGGTATCTTATCAATAATGTCAACGAATAGCTAATAATGTTTATAATGATATTGAAGATGCTTTACAAAAACGTAGAAATATTGATTTAAAAAAATATGATAAATAAAAAATATTTAGAAATGAAAAATATAATTACAATGTTCAATACTTTTAAGGATATTATTAATGAAATACTTGATAAAAATTTCAATATTAAAGGATCAAATATTGACAATTTAATTAACCATTTAATGAATAATATACATTTTGAAAGTAAAAGAAAACTGATATTAGAAATGGAATAAACACTAATAGTTCATCGGATGAAACGATTAAAATTTTGTTAAATTCTTATTCCTATATTGATTCGAATGCTAATAATATGAATATTGAGGTTATTAATAAGTTTTATGATAATAAATATATTAGTCCGAACGGAAAAAATAATGATGGATATATAAATGCAATTAGTTTTGATATTTTATATAAAAGTGTTTTTGTATTGACTAAAAGTGTTAACGGTATTATTGAAACAATTTCAATACCACAGATTAATGATTTGAATCTTAACGATGATTTAAAATATCCTGGTTATATTTATAATGATGAAGACAATAAAATTAGTGATAATGATAAAGAAAGAGTTAAAAGTGAATGCTAATGTAATAAGAGCTATGATGACGAAGAAAAATAATGGACCTGATAGAATCGAATATATTATCAATCCTCAGTATAATAAGTTTTTGAGAAATCAATTAGATACATTAAATTTACGATACAATGATTTAGACGATAAATATGTTAAAAAAAAAAAAAAAAAAAATATATATATATATATATATACCAATACCAATAGATGAAATAATTAATGATGGTGATCATTAGATTAATAATATTCTCGAATTAAATTTTAAAAGTGTTGTAAAGAAAACTGGGAAACCCAAAGTGTCACATGTGACATGTCTAAAATAAATAATGAATATAACATTGATATTAATAATTTATTATTAGATAAATTAAATGAGAAATGAGTTTAAACCTCTAGATTCAAACATTTTACCAAATAATGAATATGACATCAATGATGTTAAATCATTATATAAAAATGAGGAATTCATTGAATCAGTATTGGAACATTTAGGTAATATATATATATATATAAATAACTTTAATTTTTTTTTTTTTTAGTGCTTTAATATATTCTTTTGCAGTTGATATAAAAACTTATTTAACTATATATATATCGACAATATCTGGAAATGTAATTTTTTTTTATATCAAGAGAAGAAAAGAAAGAAGGAACGAAGAAAGAAGGAACGAAGGAAGAAAGAAAGAAAGAAAGAAAGAAAGAAAGAAAGAAAGAAAGCCAAATTAAAAAAAAAAAAAAAAAAAAAAAAAAAAAAAAAAGATTTTTATTTAGTGTATTATCCTTCCAAAAAAAATAAATAAATAAACAAATAAACAAATATAATAGATTTTATTTATTACAATAAGATCTTTTTTATTTATTCCCCTCCAAAAAAAAAAAAAAAAAAAAAAAAAAAATCTGGTTCTCTCTCCTTTAACTGTTATTGTTATTAACATTTCTGAAAAGGAATGGACTATTCGTCCCATTTATCCTATTTGGTCTATTTGTCTATCATTTTCATCCTTCTCAACTATTTACTAATATCTTACATTACATTCCTCCCACTTCCTACTCTAACACTTTACATCCTACAACTACACACTCATACACTTTGCATCCTACAACTACACATTTATACACTTTACATCTTACAACTTAACACCCATTCACTTTATATCTTACCGATAAACCCCCTTCCTCCATATACACTTTACATCTTACAACTTCATAATTATACATTTTACAACTTATAATCACACAATTATACACATTACATCTTACCTATTAACCCCCCTTCATACTCATACACTTTATACATCTTGCAACTCCATATTTATACACTTTACATCTTCCAATTACACAATTATACACTTTACATCTTATATACATAGCCCCCTTCCTTCCTTCTCCTACATTTTTACCTCCTAGATACATACTTTTACGCACTTCCTATTACCTACAACGCCAACTCCTATCTCAATATCTCATTCATATTCTATTATTTCACTTTTAATCTTTTTTTTTTTATTTAATAATTATTACTATTACTCATAAGAATATATATGTTTCTACTTGTAAAGTAATTCATAGTTAACTGTATATTGTACCATTAATTAAAAAAAAAAAAAAAAAAAAATTGTAAACCAAACTTTTATGAATTATAAATTAAAATACTATTAATAATAGTAGTAGTAGAAATAAATAAAATAAATAATAGTAATTAGTGATAAAGCAATGGAATAGTTTATCTATTAATAAATTAATAGATAAAATTAATTTTCATTTTTTATTAATTTTTTTTTATACTTTAGGTATAGTTTAACTGATTCATTATCAATAGAGTAAATAAAATGAAAATCAAGAAAAAAAAAAAAAAAAAAAAAAAGTATCTATATATATAAATATTCATCGACTATCATATTAAATCATACTTTACAAAAAAGAAAATTTATATATTTTATTATTATTATTTTTATAAATATAATATGTTATTGTCAAATAAATTACATACGATATAAAATTATAAAATTATTTATTATATTATATTATATTAAAAAGTTAATAAATTATCTTTAAAAAAAAAAAAAAAAAAAAAAAAAAAAAAAAAAGACTGTATTAATATCTTAATAATAATATTAATAATAATATTAATATATATATATATATTTATATATTTACATATAAATTTTTTATAATTCTCAATTATTATTTTTATTATTTTTATTATTTGTTTTTATTTTATTTTTATTTTTTTTTTTTTTTTAAAAAAAAAAAAATATATGAAAAATGAAAAAAGGATAACTTTAAACTTAATTTTTTCTTTTTATATATATACATATATATAAATAAAAAAAATTATAAATACAAATAAAAAAGTAAAATAAAATAATAATGAAACAATAATAATAAAAATAATAATAAAATGATTTAAAAGCTAATAGCTAATAGCTAACTTTAATAATATCTTTAAATATTAAAAATCATAAAAGCAAAAAAAAAAAAAAAAAAAAAAAAAAAAAAAAATAAAAATAAAAAAAATAAAAAATAAAAAAGATTATATAATTATAAAGAGTTTAAGTAAAAATGTAAAAATCAAAAAAAAAAAATATTAATAATAAAACATAATAAAATTATAAATAATAAGAATAAGAATAAATAAGTTTTTTTCTTTTTTTTTAAAAAAAAAAAAAAAAAAAAAAAAAATAGGAAAAATTATTATAAAAATAAAAAAAAAAAAAAAAAACTATGCAGTTTATATATATATATATTATTATTTTATTATTGTTATTCAATTCAAATTTTATATTTTTAAAATTTTTCAGATAAAAATTAAAAAATAAAATAAAATAAATATTCATACATGTATATTTTATTTTATTTTTTTATTTCTAGTTTAGAAGTCTATCGATATAATAAAATTAACATATTTTTTTTTTTCTTTTATTGCTATTTTTATATTTAATTTGTACTTTTTTATTTTTTTATAAACAATGTGTCAATGCATTATGTAAGATAAAAATATGTAGGATAAAAAAAAAAAAAAAAAAAAAAAAAAAAAAAAAAAAAAAAAAAAAAAAAAAAAAACATAAAGAAAGTAAAAAAATAAAAATATAAAATATATTTAAAATGTACATAACATAAAAGTGTCTAACTATAAAAGGTGAATTGCATTAAAAAAAAAAAAAGAAAAAAAAAAAAAAAATAGAATTTTATTATTTTTATTTTTATTTTATTTTTTTTTATTTTATATTATATAATTTTTTTTAAAACAAAAAAAGAAATAGGATATTAAAGTACAATAGTACAACACATCAAATTTATACTTTTTTTTTTTTTTTTTTTCATCATAAAAATTTCAAAAAAATAATTAAATAATAATAATATATAATAATAAAAGAAATAAATTTAAATTCATAAAAATTTAAGAAGATATTTAAAGACTTTTTTATTTATTCAGTTATTTTATTTATTTTTATAATATATAATAATAAAATAAAATGAGAAAATAATAATAAAAATTAAAAAAAAATATATATATATATTTATTTTATATTAAAAAGTATTATCCTTTTTTTTTTTTTTTTTTTTTTTTATTAATTATTTACATTCTTATTTATTAAATATAGAAATCATTAATTGAAACATATAAATATTATTTATTATAAATTATTATAAAATTATTATTATTTAATTTATTATAAATAGTATAAAAAAAATATTTACTTTTGATGGATGATACACATTTTCATTTATATAAACTATAATAAAATAAAAATCAGAGTTTATAATAACAAAAAAATAGGGTTAGGGTTAGTAATAATTAAAACAATTATAAATTATTAAACAATAAATAATAAGAAATAAATAATAAATAATAAACTATAAATATTAAACTATGAATAATAGTATTAATAAGTAATAAAATAAATAATAAATAATAAACTATAAATAATAAACAATGAATAATAGGTATTAATAAGTAATAAATAATAAATAATAAATATTTGTTATTTATAATTTTTTTAAATTAAAAAAAAAAATATATTTTTTTTTTCTATACTATATATAATAAGTTGTAAGTTTAATTCTAATAAATTTTAAAAATAAAAAAAAAAGTAGGATATTGATTCTCCATATAAGTGGTGTGATTATTATTATTTTTTTTTTTGGAAAAATAATAAAAAAAAAAAAAAATCCAAGACATCGTTAAAAAAAAATAATGATAATAATAATAAAAAAAAAAGAAAAAAAAATTTTAAAAATTTAAAATATTTTAATTTTAATTTCAATTTTATTTTAATTTCAAAAATAAATAAAAAAGTAAAAAATAAAAAAATATGTATATATATTTATAATTAATGGTAATATAAAGATAAATAAAGATAATAATTATTTAATGATAAAGATAAAGATTATTTCCTATTATCTATCATTAAATTTTTAAAAAAAAATATTTTCTATTGTTAAAAAAGGAATCAATTAGTCTTTCTAAATCTATATTCATATACATATACATAATATCTTTATTTTATTTTAATTTTTATTCTTTAAGATTTCTCTAATACCATTCAAAAATAAAGAAAAAATTGCTTAATAAAAGATGTTTATATATATTTATCTTTTTCTTTATTATTTTTTTTTCAATTTTGAAACAAACATTTTTTTTTTATTATAAATTCCTTTTAATCATTAACATTTAAACTAAAATAATAAAATATAAAAAAAGAAATAAAAGAATAAAAAAAAAAAAAAAAGATTAAGTTTTTGTAAATATTTTTTTTAAAATTTTATTTTAATTTCAATTTCAATTTCATTTTTCTTTAGTTATTTACCAATTTTTTTTATTGAAAAAAATGAAAAGTAAACTGACATATAATATGAAATGAAAATTTTTAAAAAAAAAAAAAAAAAAAAAAAAAAAAAAAAAAAAATGAAATAAAATTATTATTGAGAAAGTTTAAAAAAAAAAATAAATAAAAGTGTTACTTTAATAAACAAATATAATTATTAGAATTAAAATAAAATAAAATAAATAATTTTATATAATAATAATAATATAATTTTTTTTTTTTTTTTTTACTTTATATGTTAAAAATTGACATTTATAAATTATTAATAAACATAGTTTATAATAATAATAATAATAATTTTTTTTTTTATTGTTGATATTCATTAACTTAAAACTAAAATTAATTTTAATTATCTTTAATATATATATATATATTTTTGTTTTAAAGTAAACAAATTTAAATAAATAAAATAAAAATAAAAAAAGTATAATTATTCATGTTAATATTATAAATAGTATATGACTATATACAAAAACATTGGAAACTATTCTTGTATGAAATAATTTATAAATACAATTTGGATTTATATATTCAAATGCAAGTATGCTTTTTTTTTTTTTTAATTATGTATGTATGTATGTGTATGTATGTGTATGTATGTATATATGTTAAACCTTTTTTTTTTTTTTATTATTATTTCTATGCTACAATAGAAAAAAAAAAGGTTTAATAAAATGATTAAAAAATCATATTTAATGATTATGAGGGGATTTTACATTCAAAAATTATAATTAATAGTTAACTTTTTTTTTTTTTTTAAAAAAAATAAAATAAATAGTAGAAATATGAATATAAAGTACAGATTGAATAAAATAAAATAAAATAAAAATAAAATAAAAGAAATTACTATATATATATATATTTATTTGTATTTTGAAATAAAATCAAAATTTTCTTTTTTTTTTATTTTTCTTTCATTTCTTCTTTATGTCTTTCATGTCTTTCATGTCTTTCATAATAAAATAAAATAAAATAATAATAAAATAAAAAAAAATTATATATATATATATATATATATATATATATACATATGTATAATATATATATATGCAATAAATAAATATATAAAAATTAAATTTTTTTCCCTTTTTTTTTTGTTCTTTTTATTCAATTTCAATTTTTAACCTTTAAAGTTCTCTTCCCATAATTCTGGAATCTCTACTCATATTAAATTCAAAACAAATAAAAAAAAAATAAAAATAAAAATAAAAATAACTAGAAAAACTAAAAAAAAAAAAAAAAAAAAAAATACATTGAAATTAAAATAAATAATTACATTAATAATAAATAAGAAATAGTTTAAATAAGAAAAACCAAAAATTATAAAATTTTCAACTTTTTATTTATTTTATTTTATTGTTTGTTTGTTTGTTCGCTTGTTTTGGTTTTAAACTTTAATTTAAATTTTTATATGATCTCTATCAATAAAAAAATGTAAAAATAATAATAAAAAAAAACTTTATTGATTGATTCTCTTTTCTCTTCTCTTTCTCTTCTCTTCTGTTTCTCTTCTCTTTTAAATAATTTTTTTTTTCGCTCTTTTAAAAACTTTTAATTATTTTTAAATAGAATATATTAGCAATTAACTCTAAATATATATATTTTATATTATAAAATATATTTTACTATATAGAAAAATAATAATTCAATTAAAAATAATTAAATTTTTAATGAATTCATATTTAATTAAATTTATTTATTTAAATATTATTTATTTATTCATTTATATTATTATCTATTTAATTTTAGTATTTATTCATTTATTTATTAAAGTTTTAAATTAAAATTAAATCTCAATTAAATACAAAATATAATATATATATTATTAATGGAGTTGTAATAAATGAATTATACATAGTATATATATATTATAATTATATATCAATTTATATAAATATAATATTAAAATTTCATATGTTAAAATAGATTATAATATAGATTGTAATATTATATATTAAAATACAATGTAATATATTAATATTTTTATTTATTAAAATAAATTTTTTATTTATTTATTTATTTATTCATTTACTTATTTATTAATTTATTTATTTATTCATTTATTTAGTAATTGAATTTTTTTAAAAAAAATTTTTTTTCTTTTTTTTTTATTGGTTAAATAAAGTGTTTAGTAGATTTTAGAATACATCCAAAGAATCTTAACAATGACTTTAATAATAATAATAATACTTTATGATAATAATAATAATAATAATAATACTTGATAATAATAATAATAATAATAATACTTGATAATAATAATAATAATAATAATAATACTATTATAATTCTTTTTAATAATAATACATCATACTTAATAACACTATTATAATTCTAAAAAATGTTATTCAATCCATTAATTATTAAATTTAGAAACTACTAACAGAAAGGCTTTTAAAAAAAAATAATAATTTTTTAAAAAAGAAATATGAAGTAAAAAAAATATAAATAATGTATGTATGTATATATAAATTTAGATATTTTTAAATATAAAATACACTTTTTTATTTTTTTTTTTCTTTTTATTTTTTACTATTTTTTTGTCCTTCATTAAAAATAAAAAAAAAAAAAAAGGGAAAAACAACGGTTTCGATTCTTCTGAAAAATTGAATTTAAATATTTAAATTAGAGAAAGAAGAAAAAAGAAGAAGAAGAAGAAGAAAGAAAAATCAAATTCATTAAGAAATAATTTTATAAAAAGGGGTTTAAAAATTAGAATAAATTAAATAAATGAATAAAAAGTATTAATAATTATAAATTAATAATAAATAATAAATAATAAATAATAAATATTAAATATTAAATAATAAATATTAAATAATAAATAATAAATAATAAATAATAAATAAATAAATAATAAATAATAAATAATAAATAATAAATAATAAATAATAAATAATAAATAATAAATAATAAATAATAAATAATAAATAATAAACTATAAATAATAAATAATAAATAATAAATAATAAATAATAAATAATAAATAATAAATAATAAATAATAAATAATAAATAATAAATAATAAATAATAAATAATAAATAATAAATAATAAATAATAAATAATAAATAATAAATAATAAATAATTGAATAATAAATAATAAATAATAAATAATAAATAATAAATAATAAATAATTGAATAATAAATAATAAATAATAAATAATAAATAATAAATAATAAATAATAAATAATAAATAATAAACTATAAATAATAAATAATAAATAATAAATAATAAATAATAAATAATAAATAATAAATAATAAATAATAAATAATAAATAATAAATAATAAATAATAAATAATAAATATTAAATAATAAATAATAAATAATAAATAATAAATATTAAATATTAAATAATAAAAGTAATAAAAAGAGTATTTTTTAATAAATAATAAATAATTGTGAATCATAATATACAATATAAAGTGTATAATATATTTCTATTTAAATATATAATATATTTTATAGTATTTTATAATATATTTCATTATAATAATAAATGAATTATATATAATTAATAATAAATAATAATAAATAATAAATAAATACGATTGTTTAAATTTTGGAATTCTTTATTTTAATTTTTAATAAATAAATAAATAATTAATTAAATTTATTAATTAATTAATAAATAAATAAATAATAAATAAATAAATAAATAAATTAATAATAAATAAATAAATAAATAAATAATAAATAAATAAATAAATAATAAATAATAAATAAATAAATAAATAATAAATAAATAAATAAATAATAAATTAATAAATAATAAATAAATAAATAAATAATAAATTAATAAATAATAAATTAATAAATAAATAATAAATAAATAAATAATAAATAAATAAATAAATAATAAATAAATAAATAATAAATAAATAAATAAATAATAAATAAATAAATAATAAATAAATAAATAATAAATAAATAAATAAATAATAAATAAATAAATAAATAATAAATAAATAAATAAATAATAAATAAGTAGTGTTACAAGCAAAAAAAAAAAATAAAAATAAAAATATTTATTATTTATGTATTATTTAATTTTTATCTTTATTTAGTAATTATTTATGTATTATTTAACTTTTTATTTAATTTTCTGTATTTGAAGTTAGTTTAAAGTATTCTTTTCTATATATCTTTCAATATTTCTTTTATTAAAACTTTTATATACCTTCTTTTATATATTTAATATTTTTTTTTTTAAGTTTTTATTTCTTTTATTATTATTATTATTATTATTATTATTATTATTTTTACTATAAATTTATCTTTTAAATATAATTATTAATATTAATACTAATAAGTAATAATTATTATAAAATTTATTTTTCTTTTATGGCATCTATTTAACTATTAATGAGCGGTAACTAAAAAATATAATTTCTAATGATGAAATTATTCATGCTATCTCTCTATTTAAAGTATAAAAATATGAATTATAATAATATTTATATTTCAATATTAAAAGTTATTTTAATAAATGCTTTTTCTTTTTTCTTTTTTATTGTTATTATTAATATTTTATTATTAATTTTTATTATTAATATTTTTATTATTAATTTTAATTTTGATTTTATTTTATTGTTAGGTATTTTTTCATTTAATAAATAACAATAAAATTAAAAAAAAAAAAAAAAAAAAGTTTAAATATTTTATTAAAAGGGATGACCATCAACAATAAAAGTACCATAAATGAATATATGAAATTATTACTGTATCAATTATTTTATTTTCATTTTTTTAAATAATTAAAAAAAAAAGATTTATAAAATTTAGAGTTAAAGTATATAAATAATCACTCTTTAACTTTATAAACTTTTTTTTCTTAGAGTTTTAATTTTGACTTTTAGTTTTAGTCTAGTTGAGAAAATAACATAACTTTAATGACAAAAAAAAAAAAAAGTTTATTCTATAATAAAATCTGTAATAAAGCCTATTTACATATACATATACATAAACTGTCATGAATGGAAAATTAGAGAATTTAATTAATAATAATAATAGTAAATAATAATAATAATGAATAATAATAATAATAATAATAATAATAATAAATAATAATAATAATAATAAATAATAATAATAATAATAATAATAATAATAATAATAATAATAATAATAATAATAATAATATTAATAATAATAATAATAATAGTAATAGTAATAATAATAATAATAATAATAATAATAATAATAATAATAATAATAATAATAATAAATAATAATAATAATAATAATAATAATAATAATAATAATAATAATAATAAATAATAAATAATAATAATAATAATAATGAATAATAATAATAATAATAATAATAATAATAATAATAATAATAAATAATAATAATAATAATAATAATAATTAATAATAATAATAATTAATAATAATAATAATAAATAATAAATAATAATAATAATAATAATGAATAATAATAATAATAATAATAATAATGAATAATAATAATAATAATAATAATAATAATAATAATAATAATAATAATAATAATAAATAATAAAAGAAATGATTGCTTTATTACTATTGTTTATAAAATCACAATTAAATCATAATACTTTAAATAAATATAATAAAGAAGTAAATAAGAAATTATTTAGAATCATTACTTTCTATTAAATAAATAAAAAAGAATTTACTAAAAAATAATAAACTTTTTTAATAATAATATTTAAAATAAAAAATTATATAATTATTAAAACATTATGATTTTCATATGTCCATTATTAATAATTAATGCCATCAATACATAAAATAAATGAATAAATAATAAACAATTCAATAAATAATTAATAGTAAATAAATAAATGAATAAATAAATGAATAAATAAATGAATAAATAAATGAATATATAAATATTAAATAATTAAATAATTAGGAAAAAAATCATGTCATATTTTAAAAATAATTTAAATAATACAATACTAATTAAAATAAAATGATCACACCTAAAATATCCTAAATAATAAATAATAAATAATAAATAATAAATAATAAATAATAAATAATAAATAATAAATAATAAATAATAAATAATAAATAATAAATAATAAATAATAAATAATAAATAATAAATAATTGAATAATAAATAATAAATAATTGAATAATAAATAATAAATAATAAATAATAAATAATAAATAATAAATAATTGAATAATAAATAATAAATAATAAATAATAAATAATAAATAGTAATTAATAAATAATAATAAATAATAAATAATAAATAATAAATAATAAATAATAAATAATAAATAATAAATAATAAATAATAAATAATAAATAATAAATAATAAATAATCAATAATAAATAATTAATAATAAAATAATTAAATAATAAATAATAAATAATAAATAATAAATAATAATAAATAATAAATAATAAATAATAAATAATAAATAATAAATAATAAATAATAAATAATAAATAATAAACGTATTATAAATAATTAATATAGTTTTAACATTAAAATTGACATTGTTAGAAATATATGAAATTTAAATAGAAACAATAAATTATTCAATTGATTCATAATATATACGGTATAACTATCGTTTTAACCTTTTAAAGATTAAATTAAATAATATATGATCAATTAGAATCGATCATATATTAGAGTAGAATACAATTTTTATTGAAAGCCATTTTGAAAATGAAAATAAAAAAAAATTTTTTTTATTTTATACCATAAAAAGATAAAATTTTAAATTAAATAAAAGAAAATAAAGTAAAATTTAACATTTGATATATTTAGAATAGAAGAAAAACATAAATTAGTTTATATTGTAATATATGCAAGAATATAAAATTCCCCATTTAAAATTTAAAAAAAAAAAGGTGATTTTTTTATATTTTATTATTTTTAATAATATTATATAAATAATAAATAATAAATAATAAATAATAAAAAGAGTATTTATTATTAAATAATAAATAATAAAAAGAGTATTTATTAATAAATAATAAATAATAAATAATAAAAAGAGTATTTATTAATAAATAATAAATAATAAATAATAAATAATAAATAATAAATAATAAATAATAAATAATTGAATAATAAATAATCAATAATTGAATAATAAATAATCAATAATTGAATAATAAATAATAAATAATAAATAATAATAAGAGTATTTATTAATAAATAATAAATAATAAAAAGAGTATTTATTAATAAATAATAAATAATTGAATAATAATAAGAGTATTTATTAATAAATAATAAATAATAATAATATATAAATTATTATTAATTTCATATATATTATTATTTATTAATGAATTCTTCATATTTATTTTTATATATGAAATAAAATTAAAAGAAATTAAAAGAAGAAAAATAAAGTTTATTGATGATGATAATATAAAATGTATATACAACTTTTTTTTTTTTTTTTTTTTTTTTTTTTAAAGAAGTGAAGTAACTAAACTAATCTATATATAAAAAGAACTTTATTGTTTTAAATATTTTTTTATTTTTAATTTTATTTCACCTTTTTTTTTTATTTTTATTGTTTATAAAAAAAATTAAATAAATATTTTACTATTTGTAAATTTAAGTTTAATAATATATATTGGAAAAAGGATACAATATATGTATATAAATTACAAATAATATTCAATTACTGTAACCGTAAATTATTTATATTAAGAATATTAATACTATAATATTTCAATTTAATATTAAATCAATTAAACTATTTAATTATCATATTATTTATATTATTATTGTCAACCATGAATTGATAATATAATAATGATTTAGAAAATTTTGAATTATCTTTTAATTATTGAACAATTATATTATTCTACAAGAAATATACAATTTTACTTTATTTTTATTTTTAATAATATAAAGACTTTTTAAAAAAGTTATTAATTTAATTATTCAATTTAATCATATATTTCAATTTGTTATTATTATTATTATTATTATATATATATTTTATTTTACATTAGAGGTAAAGTAGAAAAATCAATTATATATATATATATATATATATTTTTTTTTTTTTTTTTGATATAATAAATCAATTTTTATAATAAAAATATTTATAGTTTTCTTTAATTTTTTTTGATAGTTTATTCTAAAAATATGAATAGCTAAGTTCTATTTCATTGAAAAAATAATTAACATATTTTCTTTTTTTTTTCTATATATTTTATAATAATAAAATAATATTTTTTATTTTTATTTTTTTTTCTTTTTTTTATTTTAAAAAAAAAGTTTTATAAAATACATATCATATATATACATATATAAATATATATACTCTTTTCTCACATTTTTTATCAACTTTCTTTTTTTTATTTCAAATAATTCAATTACAAGTTAACAAGTTTTAAATCAGAGAAATACCCCCAAAAAAAGGAAATAATATTATATTTTAATATTTGAATGGATAAGAATAATAATCATTTTTAAATAAAAGCGAAAAGTGCTCTATATATTTTATTAGAGATAAATTTATTAATTTTCTTACATATTCATACCTAGAGACAATAATACATACAAACAAACATACAAATACATATATATATACATTGGAATTGTTATATATATATATATATATATATATTTTTATAATTGAACAACAATAAATTTTAAAGTATAAAATTTTAGTCAATAATATCTAATATAGAATTAAACACTTTTTTTTTTTTTTTTTTTTTAAAAAAAACTATTAAAAAGAATTCAAATGAAAAAATAATATTATTATAAAAACCAAACTAATTTCTTATATAATACTATTATTTGTATAAATAACATAAAAAAAAAAATTTTTTTTTTTGTTAATATAAAATAAAATTAGAAAAAATAGATTTATAATATCATATATATATATAAATTTTATTATTATTAAATTATATATATATAGATATATTTAATATTTAATTTTTGAATTCAAAAAAAAAAAAAAAAAAAATTTATTATAATATATATAAATTTCATCATTCAATATTATTTTTTAAAATATTTTAATCCCAATTTAACAAAGAATAAAATTTTTTTTATTCAATAAATACCAATTTTTGAACATATAATATAATATAATATAATATAGAGAAAAATGAAGTTGAAAGACTATATTTTTTTATTATTATCCTATACAAATGCAAGTGATATTAAAACAAAATATCCAAATATCAAATCAATAGCCATCATCAATATTGTTTATGTAATTCTCTATTTTATTATACCTACCTTTATGGCTAAAGCAATTTTAACCCTTGCAGTTATTGTAATAAACTTTTGTTTCAAAGAAATTAGAGGCATTGCAATCACTTTTACACCAATTATAATATGTAATTTTTTTTTCTAGTTTTTTTTTTTTTTTCTCAATTATTTTATATTATAGAATAAATAAAAATATTTTTATTATCTGTTATAAAAAAAAAAAAAAATTGTATATATATAATATGATTAATATTAATATATATATATTAATTTTGTTTTATATAGGGGTATTATTGTTTTCTACAGCAAAGGATATACCAATGGATTGGAGAAGACCTATAGATGTTGAAAGTTTGGTGAATTTAGAAAAGAAATTTGGATCCGTTAGTTTTAAATTTTATAATAAAAATGAAAATATCTTATTAGACTTATTAGCTTGGTTACCTTATGGAATTGTTCATTATGTTACTCCATTTCTTGTAGGTATCTATTTAATTATATTCTATAAACCGGGCTATACCTTTGCTTATCTTTTCTTCTTTGGAATCATGAATGCTGCTGGAGTACTCACTCAATTGGCATGGCCAACTTCGCCACCATGTAAGTCGAAATTTTTTTTTTTTTTTTTAATTTAATTTTAATTTAATTTATTTTTATTTTATTCATTTTTGTTCTTTATATTTATATATTTATTATTTATTTAATTTTTATTTTATTTTATTTTATTCAATCTGTTCTTTATATTTATAAATATATAAATATATTATTTATTTAATTTTTATTTTATTCAATCTGTTCTTTATATTTATATTCTATTTATTTTATTTTATTTTATTATATTATATTATATTTTATTTAATTTTATTTTATTTTAATTATTATATATTTATATATTTTATATAATGATAAAATACTAATAATACTATTTTATATTTTATTTTATTTTATTTTATTTATTATTTATTATTTTTATTTTTATTTTTATTTTCATTTTCATTTACATTTTCTTTATTGAATTCTATATTCTTATAAATAAAAGGGTACTATAAAAAATATGGTACTAATCCAGCAAATTATGGTATGCATGGAGATCCTGCAGGTTTAAAAAAAATTGATGAAATTTTCCATGTAGATCTTTATTATACCACATTTACAGGTAATCCTCTTCCATGGGGAGCATGGCCATCTTTACATTCTGCATTTGCTGTTTATTCTGCTACTTTCCTTACCTACCTTTATCCAAAATATTTTCTATTATATTACTTTTACGTTGGATGGATCTGGTGGGCTACCATGTATTTAGGTCATCATTATTTTGTAGATCTTCTTGGAGGTTTTGTTTATGCTATTGTTTGTGTATTCTTTAGTATTATCTATCTTATGATTACTAAACCTCATCATAAAGATTATGCTGAATTGAAATCTATTATGATTCAAGATAATAGTATTGAATTAACAACTAATATTCAAAGTATTCATAAAAATAATAATAGAGGTTATAATGTTATTTCTTTGAATGGAATAAATTCAATTGATTCAGATCAGAAAAATTTAGAAGGAAGTACTATCATTAATGGTTCCATAATAGTAAAAGGAGATGAAAATGATGGAGAAAAGGAAGAAGATAAAGAAGATGCTAGTTTATCTTTTAAAGGTTTCTTAACACCCAAGAAGGCAAATAAAAATTACCAAGCTCTACCGAAGGATCAAATGAGTGTTCTATCGAATGTAGATAGAGATGAAGATGAAAATGAGAATGAGGTTCCCTCCAATAATTTACCCCCTTCCTCCTCTTCCTCCTCCACAATTATTCATAGTACCGATATTACTAATGCAAAATTAGTTTAAATTGAAAATGAAAAAGAAAAAGAAAAAAGAAAAGAAAAAAAAAATTTTTTTTTTTTTCTTATAATAATAATGTGATTTATTATTTAAAATATTTCATACCTACTAAATTTATCACAGATAAAAAAAAAAAAATTAATTTATTTTATTTTTTTAATATTTATTAAATGTGTATATCTTTTTTTTAAAAAAAAAAAATTAATAATCATAATAATAATAATATAAATCATTTTTTATTACTAATATTTAAATTAAATATATATATTTATATATAATAAATTTTATTTTATTTTAATTATTTTTTAAAAAATAAAATTTTTGTTATAATATTATTTTATTTTATTTTATTTTATTTTTATTTTTATTTTATCAATTTTTTAGAAATCATTAAAAAAAAAAAAAAAAAAAAAAAAAAAAAAAAAAAAAAAAAAAAAAAAAAAAATTAAATAAATAAATTAATTTTTTAAAAAAAAAGGTTTTTTACTTATTCAATAAATTAGAATATATATATGTGTATATATTTTTAAAATATATCAATTAATTTTCATTTAAAAATTAATAGAAGGTATTCATTAAGAAAAAATAAAATAAAATAAAATAAAATAGAATAATAATAGTGTGTTAACTATGGTTATCAAAAACGCTCTTTTCGTCAGTCATCTCTTTAAATTGGAGCTGACAAGAAAAACAAAAAAAAAAAACAACAAAAAAACAACAAAAAAAAAAAAAGAACCTCTTATTACTAGTACTAGTTCTCCCATCGAGTACATCTTAACACGAAATAGTAATAATCGTTTTTTTTTTTTTTTTTTTTTTTTTTTTTTTTTTTTAATAAAACGAATCTTACAAAAATTTGAATCCTCTTTAAAATATTTCTTCTTGATTCGAGTTAGATGGTTCTTCGCACCATCTACTTTACAAATATTACTTGTTTTATTTTTATTTTATTAAATATATAAATATAAATATAAATATAAATATGAATATATATATATATATATATTTTGATAGAAATGATCTCTATTCATACTTTGTTTTCATTGTATTACATTAACTTTTATTTATTATTTATTTTTTTTCAATTAATTTTATTTTTAGTTTTTTTTTTTCTTTATTTAATACATATATATAATATATATGCATATATATATTTTTTATTTTATTATAATATATTTATAATGTTATTTTTACACTAAAATGTATACAATATATTAATATTTTTTTTTTAGTAATTAATAAATTAAAGCAATGGAAGTGTATTATTTTTATTTTTATTTATTTATTTATTTATTATAATTATTATTATTTTTATTTTTATTTTTATTTTTATTTTATTTATTCATTTTTATTTATTTACTACCCTCTTCGGTAATGGATAAGGATACAACATCCCTATTGGATGAATGACATCGCCACCAGTACCATTACCAAGACCATGACTATAACCGATATCATTACTATGAATACTAAAACCTATATTATTAGTACCAATACCAATACCAGTCTCGGTACTCTCCTCATTGCCTGTCTCAGTACGATCATCTATCGGTACAACGCCTGGGATATCTTCGGTTATCGGTTCTTCATAATAGAGTGATGATGATGAATCTAATTCATTCTCTTTTTCTTTATCTTTCTCCTTTTCCTTTTCCTTTCCTTTCTCTTTCTCCTTCTCCTTCTCCTTTACGTTCATCTTCATTCTATGCTTCATGTTCATCTTCATTATCATCTTCGGCGTTGAATATTTATACTTTTTATTATTAATAATAATATTACTATTAGTATTACTGTTATTATGACTATTATTATAATAATAGTCATCACTAGTATCATGAGAAATCCTATCAGAAGTGAGGTCATAATGATCTATTATTTCATTCGATTCAATTACACTTATAATATCATATTTATCTTTTTCATTCTCTCTGTCCTTCTCTCTGTCATTCTCCCTGTCATTCTCTCTACCTTTTTTCCTATCTTTTTCTTCGCTTTCATTCGTTCGTTGACTTCTACCGCCTATAAATTTATTTTCATCCTTAGAATCATCTTCATCGTTATCTTCATCGATATCTTTAAACCTTACTCTATGTTTTCCTCTTCTTCGATTCTTACTCTCCTTTCCTCCAATCTTATTTTTTGAAGAATGCTCTTTTTCTTTTTCTTTTTCTTTTTCTATTACCTTTTTATTGTCATCCTCTTCATAATTAATCAACTCTTTTTTGTCATTTTTCCATTCATCATAGCTATTATTATTTTTATTATTACTATTACTACTACTTGTAGTAGATAATAATGAGGCTGATAATGATGATGGTGATGATAAAATTGATGGTGATTGAGAAGAAATAGCAGATAGATGGGATAAAAGTGATGATGGTTGTTGTTGCTGTTGTTGTTGCTGTTGTATATTTAATATTTTTTCTTTAGTATTATTATTACTAATACTTCTAATATTTCTATTATTATTATTATTATTATTATTATTATTATTATTATTATTATTATTATTATTATTATTATTATTATTTTCTTTTTGTTTTTCATTTTGCTTTTCTTTTTGTTTCGTTATTTTTATTTGTGTTGGGTCCCCGATTTTGTAATCTTTATCTTTATCCCTTCTATTCATATAATTATCTCTCTCTTTATCTTTCCTACTATCTTTACTTCCATCTTTAATTCTTATATCTTTAGACTCTTCTTCAACATCCTTACTACTTTGGAGTTTTCCTTTACTATTCATTTTGTTTTTATGATAGGACACTGATTTTTTATTATTATAATTATTACTGCTACTATTCCTTCCATTCCTTTTACCATTATTACTATAACTATTACTATTATTATTGTTGCTGTTGTTATTTTCTAATTATAATATAAGATTTCATAAAAAAAAAAAAAAATTAGTAATAAAAAAAAAAAATATAAAAATAATAATAACAATAATTAAATTTAAAATTATATATATATATATATATAATAAATATAAATATAAATATAAATAATATAGATGTTTATATTCATGAAATAAAAAAAATAAATAAAAGAAATAAATATATTTTAAAAAAAAAAAAAATTACCATTTAAATTGATCTTAATCTTATTATTATTATTATTATTATAACTGTTACTGCTTTTATTATTCTTTTCATGCCTTCTTCCCGTAAGTTCTATCAATTTTTGCATTTTATGCTCCTTCGTTTCCTGCTCCTTCCGATCATTGAATCGATCATACGCTTGAAGTATTCTCCCACTAAGTTCCATAGTGTCATCGGTGCTCTCCTTCACGGCCCTCACTACCTTCCTATAGGTCTCCGATATCTCCGTTCGCTTCTCCCTTTCAAACGCTCGCGTCATACTGTCCAGCTTATACTTTTCAACTTCATACTCATGTCTTAGCCGCTTCAGTCGCTTCTTCGCTTGCTCTTTCCGTTTCACCACTTGAAAGAGACGATCTTCATGATACTCATTAATATTCTTTTTTATATCTTTTTTTTAATATTATTATTATTATTATTATTATTATTATTATTATTATTATTATTATTATTTATTATTATTATTATTATTATTATTATTATTATTATTATTATTTATTATTATTATTATTATTTATTATTATTATTATTATTTATTATTATTATTATTATTATTATTATATATTTATATATTATTTTTTATTTTAATATTAATTTATATATATATATATATATATATTTTTTTTTTTTAAAATGTATATTATAAATTATTTATTAATAAATTATATTATTATAAATTATATAGTAATAATATATATATGATATATATATAAAAAAATTTTTTTTTTTTTTTTTTGGATTTAATTTTCTTATAATTATATTACCATTAATTATCTTCCATACAGTGTGACTTTGCTTCTTTAAATCATTATACCGATGAATAATCTGTTTATGGATTGGATTCAGCAGTCCTACCTGACCCAAAATATTTCCTTCAATCGAATTTATTAATGTTCCATACGATTGAAAGAGATAGATGTATGATAAATGAAGATGATGTTGATGCTGATGTTGATGTTGATGTTGATGATGATGACTATGCGAAGGTGAAAGAGAAGAAGAAAATGTTGTTGAATTTGAATTCTTCCTTAAGGATGATAATGTTGATGTTTTCGAGGTATGCTTCGCTTTTTCTTCTTCTTCTTCTTCTTCTTTCGTAGAATTGGAATCATAAATATTGGATGATTGATTATGATCACTATTTGTCATAGTCGTCGTCGTCGTCGTATCCGATGGACTTATTTTCCATCCATATTCTTTTAAAAATTCATCTAACCATGGAAAAATAATATATATATAAAGAAGTAAAATTAAAGTAAAATTAAAGTTGAAATAAAAAAAAAATAAAAAAAAAATAAAAACAAACAAAAAAAAAGATTCAGAGGTAATAAATATCATATAATAATAATAATAATTATAATAATAATAATAATAATAATAATATATATATATTATAAAAATGGTTAAATATATTAATTAGATGATTAAAAATTATTAAAAAATATATATCTACAATAAATATATATATATATATATATATTTATCTAAAATGTATATATAAACATATATAATAACATATATCATATTATATTATATTATATATGTTTACCTCTTTTTTTATCGGCGAGACTGGCTTTATAAAGTATGTGATAATATTTACTGTTATTATTCTTGATCATTCGATTATTGTAGATATTGAGAATGGTACTAATAAATTCCATATCCTCATTTATAACTGCATTGCGATCATTATGTGAATGATGATGATGACGATGATGCATTGTCATTATGGTTTTTGAATCTTTATTCTGGTCATTAGTATTACTATCACCATCATCATCATTATTATTATCATTGCTACTACTACTATTATTATTACTGTTATACTTTTTATTTTTATTTTTATTAGTATCATTATTATTATGATTGAAGGATTTTGACGATGAACGGGCAATATCATTCAGTTTTAACATACTAATCTGTTTCTCAAAAATATGATTCTAATAATTAAAAAAAATGAAAAAAATGAAAAAAAAAAAAAAAAAAAATGTAATAAAAAAAAATTGTAAAAAAAAAAAAAAAATAATAAATAAATAAATTAAAATAAATATATTTATTTATTTATATATATATATATGTTTTAATAATAAAAATTTAAATAAAAAAAAAATTAATAAGATGAAATTCAAATAAATCACTATTATATTATTATTATTATTATTATTATTATTATTATTATTATTATTATTATTATTATTATTATTATTATTATTATTATTATTATTATTATTATTATTATTATTATTATTATTATTATTATTATTATTATTATTATTATTATTATTATTATTATTATTATTATTATTATTATTATTATTATTATTATTATTATTATTATTATTATTATTATTATTATTATTATTATTATTATTATTATTATTATTATTATTATTATTATTATTTTATTTTATTTATTTTATTTATTTATTTATATGTTTATTTATTTTTCTTAAAATTACCTTATGGGATTCATGAAGCCATTGACTTACATATTGTATATGATTTTGTTGATAATCAAACGTTTCCTCCAGTAATTGAATCCATTTCTCCGAATTCTTCATCCAGTTCTTTACATTATCAAGTTGTGACTTTGTCGGACTGATCTTCTTCACATATTCCCCTTCATTATTCATCTTTTCTATCACTTTATGTGTATATATATATATATATATATATATATATTTAAATATATATATTTTATAATTTTTTTATTATTTTTTTTTTATAGATTTATATTAAGATATTTTTATATTTATGTAGTTTTATATATATATATATATATTTATTTATT
>JACVTC010000163.1:125000-135000 GCA_016946835.1 Neocallimastix lanati (nom. inval.) | reverse complement strand
CATTTTTTTTTTTTTTAAATAAAAAAAAAAATTATATATATAAAATTATATAAAATTATATGAAATAAAATAAAATAAAATAAAATAAAATAAAATAAAATAAAATAAAATAAAATAAAATAAAATAAAATAAAATAAAATAAAATAAAATAAAATAAAATAAAATAAAATAAAATAAAATAAAATAAAATAAAATAAAATAAAATAAAATAAAATAAAAATTTCAACCATGAACAGCACAAGTATTAAAAATAATCCAGTTATGATTCTTGCAATACCTGTGCTACTTCCATTTTTTCTAGCATTAATGGTATTTGGTATAATTTTATCAGTTCTTTTTGTATTAGTTACTATTCCATTTTTACCAATTATAATTTTCCTAACAAACCCATTAGATTTTTATGAATCTTCTATCAAACGATTATTGTAAAAAAAAAAAAAAAATATATATATATATATATATATATATTTTATAAAATATAAATATTATAATATAATTTATTTAATTATTTATTTGATTATAATTATTATTGTTTTAAATATTTTATTTTATTTATTTTTTTATTTTTTATTTTTTTTTTTGTATTATAAAATTTTTATACTTTTCATATTTATTATAGTAATTTCTTTGGCAGAATGATTTTCGGAAGAGATTTCATCGAAATAGATCAAATAGAAAAAAAAAAGAAAATAACGAGATTTCAACCTCAATAACCTATTCTAAAATGCTTTACATTAAAAAATAAATACAAAAAAAAAAAAAAAAGTTTTTTCTTTTTTAAATATTTTATATATATACAATTTTAATATCATTTTAAAAATTATAAAATAATAAATTAATTAAATATATATTAATGTAAAAAAAAAAAAAAAAAAAAAAAAAAAAAAAAAAAAATATTTACATTATTGATGTAATAATATTAATGTGCTTTTTATTTAAATAAATTTAAAATGATAACAATAGGCTATTTGCGTTAAAATATATATATATATATATATATATATATATAAATTAATTAATAATATTATTATATTAAAATTTTTTTTTTTTTTTTGTTTTTATTTTTTATTATTAAAAAGAAATGAAAATTTTATTATTAAATGAATTTTTTTTTTTTGAACTTTCGGTGTATGCCTCCCTTTAGTCCCCCCTCAAAATATGGGAATTTATCAAGGTAGTTACATCACTTAGGAATGTATTCACATTGGCAAATACTGTCCCTGCTGGACAGTCTTACGGAGAGAAATTCTGCATTGGGCTATCCGACATGCATATTATTGCTGAGAATTTTCTTATACGCTTTTTTTGTTTCAGAGTGCTTCTCCAGTTTCCTACTTCTAACTTTCCCTTTGTATAACCTAACCCAATAAGATGATACGTACAAAACTCACTTGGTAATTAATTACATATTAGTCAGAAAGATCTCTTTGGTAGAATTTATCATAGATACCCATTTAGAAGGAATTTCCTCGTAAATATATTAAATGACAGTACTTGTGTAACCCTCTCGGGTCTACTGTTACGACGGTATCTTGACTATATTACTTTGGAGATTTAGAATATTATAGATATAAGGGGAGGGAGAAATACTTAACTTGTAACCCTAGCCATCATATTCCGTAAAATAATTTTTATTTTTTATTTTTATTATATTTTTTTTAAATTATATTAATTATATTATATTATTGTTATATATATATATATATATATATCACTAAAAATGTATTTATGCTGTCTATAGCTTCTTTTTATTTCATTTTCACTTATTTTATTTTTCATTTATTTTATTTTTCATTTATTTTATTTTTCATTTATTTTATTTTTCATTTTTCATAACGACATTTTAAATTCCAAGAATTACTTTATTATTATCAATAAAATTATTAATAGTATTGTTTTATTTTCATTATAATAATAGTACAATTAGTTCCCAAAATATAATTTTATATTTCTTTTTTAGTCATTTTAAATATTATTAAAAATATAAATTATTATTATTATTATTATTATTATTATTAATTTTAATTTTAATATTCTTTTTTTTTTTTTTTTTTTTTTTTTTTAATTTTATTATTTACCTTTAAACCCCTAAAAAGCAGATTATTATTAATATTTCTTATGGAAACAGCAAACATTGTAAAAATTGGATTTGAATTTTTGTTGAAGACTTTTAGTTATCACACACACATATATATATTGGTCATTATCAGATAATTTTATTCTCTTTTTTTTTTTTTTTTTTTTTTTTTTGTTTATTATTATTATTATTTTAATTTAATTAATTTTATACTTTTAAAATTTAAAATATATATAATTAATGTATATATTGAATTTAAAATATATTTTAATTTAAAAAAAAAAAAAAAAAAAAAGATTAAATAAAATAAAAAAATATTTAAAGTTTAATATTTAATAAATATCATGTTTCTTTGAATGTTCCATTAACATATGAAGAATTTCATATTCTATTTTTGAAGTATCTTTAAAATCTTCTTCATTAATTGTCAAAATAATATTATTTTCATTGGCATAATCTAACTAATAATTTTACCATCATTGCATATTTTTATTTAAAGTAACAAATAAATGTGGACAGTCTCCATTTTTATTTTTTATTTTTATTTTTTATTTTTATTTTTTATTTTTATTTTTTATTTTTATTTTTTATTTTTATTTTTATTTTTATTTTTATTTTTATTTTTTTTTTTTTATTTATTACCAAAGTAATATTGTTTTTATTGACATTAAGTCTATTAATAATTTAACTTTTTTTTTTTTTTTTTTTTTTTTTTTTCAATATTATTACTTGAAATGGTTTCTAAATGTGGATAATATCCATTTTCACTTTTTTTTTTTTCATTCAATTCCAAAATTATATTATTTTTAGTAGTATAATTTATTAATAATTTAAGTATTATAATATTATTACCAATAAAAGTGGATAATATATATATATATATATATATATATATTATTTTTCCATTTAATACCAACTTATTTATTTTTTATTTTTATTGGTTAATCTATTAATAATTTAACTATTTCAATATTATTATTAGAAATAGCTATTAGAAGTGAATAATTTGCCTAATTATTTGTTTCATTAATTGTCAAAATAATTTTATTTTTGTTATCATAATCCATTAATAATAGTTCAACTATTTAAATATTACCGTTTGAAAGAGCACTTAAAAATACACACCATCCAATTTTATCTTTTTTTATTAATATAGATATTTTTATTTATAATGAGTGTTTCAATTTTCTGAATATCTTCTTTTTCGATAATATTTTATTAACAATTCATTTGTATTTAATTCAATAGCTTCCATCCAGCATCTATTTTTGAAGTGTCTTTAAAATTATCTTTATTAATTGTCAAAATAATATTATTTTTATTGGTATATTTTTTTTAATAATTTTACCATTTCAATATTATTATTCAATATAATAAATTAGACTGGTTTTTTCCAATTTTCAATTTTTTTTTTTTTTTTTTCATTTATTTTCATATTAATAATTATTTTCATTGGCTTGATCTATTAATAATTTAGCAATTTCAATATTTATTACTAGAAGTAGCCAATAAAAGTGGATAGTAATTCAATTAATTTGTATTATTCATTTCTAAAATTGTATCATTTTCATTTAGCATAATCTGTTAATAATTTGACTATTTCTGTATTATTCCAATTAGTGTCAGCTAAAAAAAAGGTTTAATAAATTTTTAATATCATATTTTACATTAATATCAATATTTTTTATTATTTTCCAAAATAAATTTATATACTTCCATATATAATTTTTTTTTCTACTATAATATTTTAATAATTCAAATACATTAAATATTGAATCTTCTATCGTTAAATCAAAATTATCCTTCACTGAGTATTCAAAAAGCAATAAAAGAAAACAAAAATCAACGTGTGAAGCACCTTTTATTCATTTTCCAAAGTAATATTATTTTATATTGGCATAATTTATTAATAATTTAGATATTTCAATATTTTTAAATAGACCGATATATAAAAAATGGATAATATCCAACTTCTATTTTTTTTTTTTTTTATTTAAATGTCTTATATTTCAATATAAATTATTTAGGTAAATATATAAAATAATAATAATAATAATAATAATAATAATAATAATAATAATAATAATAATAATAATAATAATAATAATAATAATAATAATAATAATAATAAAAGAATAATAGAATAATTATAAAATAAAATGAATAAATAAAAAGAATCAAGAAAAAAAGATGAAAAACTCCTATTACTTTTTTTTTTTTTTTTTTACATTTTAATTTAATATAAATTTTCTTTTCCCTTTTTTTTTTTTTTTTTTTTTTTTTTTTTTTTTTTTTTTTTTTTTTTTTTTTTTTTTTTTTTTTTTTTTTGTTTTGTTTTTTCTTTGTTTTTTCTTTGTTTTTTCTTTGTTAATATTTTTTATTTTTTGTAATGTTTTTAATGTTTTTAATATTTTTAATTATTTTAATGTTCATATTTTTTTTTTAATATTTTTAAATATCTTTTACTTTAAATTTTATTTATTTTATTTTATTTTATTTTTATGAATATTTCACTATTTTATATAATTTCATTATTTATTTTATTTTATTTTTTTTTTATATATTTAATAGGAAAAAATAATACATAAACATTAATTTGATAAAAAAAAATCATAAAATGAAGAAATATTAATAAAAAGAAATATAAATAATCAAAATCAAAATACAATTTATAAAATATATTTAATAAATAAAGCTTATATTGTTTTATTATTATTATCTAAATTATTCTTTATTTTATTCTTCCTCTTATTTTCTTCAGATAAAAAAAAAAAAAAAAAAAAAAAAAAAAAACAATCATCAGAAGACAATTCTTTAACCTTATAATCCATAAAGAATCTATTAAAATTTAAACATTTCTTCTCTTGAATTTCATTAGGTATGGGTCATTAAATGTCATTGCAATGACAGATGCTCATATATCCAAGGATGAGTTGATGTCAACGGGATAATTATCTGAAATCGATATAATCAGATGCGACCATTATATATATTATTATAATTAATAGATAAATAAAGAAATTAAGGATGATATAGTTTTCAATAATTGCTGCTGTTAATGCATATTTATTATATGCAACCTGTGTTATAACATGTTTATAACTTTATAATATTCCAGATAGTTAGACATTAGGATATATCGTTATATAATAATAATTATTTTTGAGATAAACTCAGAAGATTATATTAACAGATTATTACTTTTCCATACAATATTAATATATCATATTTTATATTAATATACTATTTCCAAAAGAGAATTGTAATATTAATTTATAAATTTTAATTATTAGTATTTTTAAAGTTTCTCTAAAAATATTTTAAATAATATTTAAAATATCAATAAATATATTTAAAAAAATTCATTTATTCAGAGTAAACATACTATTAATATTTTGTTGAATAATTTTTAAAAAAAGGAAAATTATCCTTAAACCACTTAAAACATAATCATATAATTCAATATTATTATTAATAATATTATAATTCAATATTAAAATTATTATTAATATGTTATTTTTCTTTTTATCTTTTTATCTTTTTTTTCTTTTTTTTTTTTTTTTTTTTTTATTATTATTATTATTATTATTATTATTATTATTATTATTATTATTATTATTATTATTATTATTATTATTATTATTATTATTATTATTATTATTATTATTATTATTATTATTATTATTATTATTAATATTATTATTATTATTATTAAAAAAAAATATTTTAAATATTAAAAAAACAAAACAAAAAAATAAATATCAATAAAACTATATATGAATATATTAATAAATAATAAAGTTTATGTATTATAATTATTTAAATATATTATTTTATTTTTATTCAACTTATATTTCATATTTATATTTCTAATACTTATTTACTTATATAAATTAAAAAAGGTCTTAAGAAAATCGTTCATCTATTTCTTTTTTTTTTTATTAACATAGAAACTATTAATAATTAAAGGACTTTTTTTTTATAGGAATATATATAAAAGAAAAAAATATCAAAAAAAAAAAAAAAAAATTATTAAATTTAATTATTTCTAAATGCAATTGTTTAATAGCTAAACAAATAAGTTATATCATATTTATAATATGTTTAATATTTAATTTTTTTTATCAAAAAAATAAAAAATTAAAATAATATTATAATAATTTATAACTAATCAAAAAAAAAAAAAAAAAAAAAAAAAAAAAGAAAAAAAAAGACAGTTAACTCTAATAATTTAAAAATTATACAAAATCATTCATATCTCTATATTCAATTCTTTTAAAAAATATTTATTTAATGTAATCATTTGTTTCACTTTTCATTAAACCTATAATAAAAATTGTATATAAATAATATTTTATAAAAAAAAATAATAAAAATAATAATTATAATAATAATAAAAGATAAAAGATAAATGATATATATATATTTTTAAGTAAATTATAAATTTAGTTACTACTTTTAACTTTTTTTTTTATATATTTTTCTTTTTTAAAAAAAAAAAAAAAATAAAAAATTTAAAAACTATAATAGAAATAATAATATTAAAAATGATTGGACTTATACTATTCAACCCACATTAGTGATATTCACACAAGATTATTCCAGGATACAAATACAATTTAAACTTCATTTTAATTATGATTAATATAACAATAGTAATAAAAACAATAGTAATAATAATTAAAATATATATTGAAATTTATTATTAATTTTTATTATTTATTTATTTATTTTTTTTTTCCACATAATTGATAATTCTATATTCAATGGTTAATATAAGTTAATTTATAATAATTATAAATGTCATTACCGTCCATAATTATCAATTACTAAAATTAAAAATAACTAATTAGATTTGTATTAAAATTTAAAATTCTTTTTTTTATTTTAATTTTAATTTTAATTTTTTATTTTTATTGATTATTTAATAAAGTTATTAAAAAATAAAATATTTATAAAAATAAACTTTTCATTATTTATATAAAAAAAATCTATACTATATTTTTTTTAATAAATCTTTTATTTTATTTATTTATTTTGTTTTATTTTATTTTATTTTTATTTAAAAATATTTTTTATTCCTTATGACGTTATATATATATATATATATATATATATTTTTTTTTTAAAGTTATTAATTAAATAATAAATATTAATTATAAATTTTATTAAATTTAAAAGACTGATGGAAAAAAAATTATAATAAAATAAAAGAAAAAATAAAAATTTTAAAAATATAATAAAATGAAAGAAAAAATAAAATAAAATAATATTAATAAACTGACATTTTGAAACTTATGATTTACTTAAATTTAATTATATTAACAAATAAAAATGAATAGAGAAAATGTTGGTATAATTCATTTAATAAAAATTATTATTTTTTTTTTAAATTATTTCATTATATAATTTTTTTTTTTATTTAATAGAGTTTATTAAATGGTTAAATGGTATTTGGATTATAATAAACAAATAAAATAAAATAAAAGAAAAGAAAAGAAAAGAAAAATAAAAAAAAAAAGAAAAATAAAAAGAAACAATATAAATAAATTTAATATAATTATTAAAAAAAAAATAATGGTTAATAATTATTGGTTATATTAAGCTTTTACTTTAACAAATTTATTATAATTATATATATTAGATATTTGAATTAAGTAATGCTTTTTAATTATTTCTAATAAAAAAAATATTATTAAATTCAAATATTCAAATATATATATATATTTTTATTTTATTTTATTTCATTTTTTTTTATTTTTTTTATTTTTTTATTTTTTATATATTATTATATATAAAAAAAAAGTTAATTTATTATACCCAATTTCTATAAAGATATAATATATTGATAGAGAGAAAATTATCAATTGTAAGTATAATTGATCATATCATATCATATAAATTATAACTCCAATAGCAAAAAATGCTAATAAATATTAATAATATTATTATTTATCTTTATTTTTAAATTTTTTTTTTAATTTATCATTTTATTATTATTATTATTATAATTATTATTTTGGGTATTATAGAATAGTTTTATATAATTTTTATATACATATAAAAATTTAAAAAAATAAAAAAATAATATAAATAAAAAAATTAAATAAAAAAAATAATAATGGATCAAAATCCAAATATTTATCAGGATTTAAATCAGTTAAAGGCTCTTGCAAATCAACAGCAAAATAACTCCTATACTATAGAGAGTACACCTTCCGTCGGTGTTGGTATGAATTCTCAACAACAACCACCACCAGTCATTCCGTCTAATTTTAATGCTTTATCTTCACCTTTAACTCATACTATAGAGAGTACACCTCCAGTCATTCCGTCTAATTTTAATGCTTTATCTTCACCTTTAACTCATACTATAGAGAGTACACCTCCAGTCATTCCGTCTAATTTTAATGCTTTATCTTCACCTTTAACTCAACAAGCCCTATCTCAACAATCGGTAGGTTCTCTTTCATATACAGCTTCACCAGTTATCGCCTCTTCAACTATGATATCACCAGGTGTTGTCTCTCCAGCCATGATTTCTCCTGCTCCAGCCATGGTAACTCCAGGTGTAGCCTCACCAGCGCTATCTTCACCAGCTCTATCTTCTCGAGGTATAGGTTCTCCAGCGCTAATATCTGCTGGTTCAAACTATGTTTATCAAAATTCTGTTGCAACGACGATCAATCCAAATAATTTTAGTGCCATCCCCGCAACTCAACCACTTCCTTTAGCTCAAACCGGTATAGGTTTAGGCTTAGGTTTAGGTTTAGGTTTAGGTTTAGGTATTCAGATGTCTCCACCTACCGTAAATCCAGCCCCACCAAATTTACCAAGTTTCTCTGCTTCCTTGCCTCAACAATCCGTAACCCTACAACCCTTCCCTCAAGCTTCTCCTCCTTTCAATATGATACCACAACCAACACAACCATCAACCCAGCCAGCAACTTTTTCTCAGCCTACTGCACCCGCATCCTATGATATATTTTAAAAAGGATTGTTTGTTATCCTTAGATATATATACATAAAAATATATATATTATTATATGAAAAAAAAAATAACAAAAAAAAAAAAAATAAGGTTTAATAATATTAAACAATATTTATACATAATTACATAGGAATAATGAAATACTATTATTTTTTGTTATAGAACAAAAAAAAAAAAAAAAAAAAAAAAAAAAAAAAAAAAAAAAAAAAAAAAAAATAATAATAATAATAATAATAATAATAATAATAATAATAATAATAATAATAATAATAATAATAATATAAAATAATTAAAAATATAGAAAAAAGTTCAGAAATTTTTAACCAACTTAATAAAAAGAGTAAAGCTAAAAATAATAATCATAGTTTTGAATTTTTATTTCCTTATTGATGATTAAGAAAGTCTATATATAAAAAAATTTTTTTTTTTTTTTAAATTTTTATTTTGATGAATAGTTTTCCAAGGATTATCAAAAGAAATATAATAAAAAAGTTAATAAATTATTAAAAAAAAAAAAAAAAAAAAAAAGACTACAGAGTACATTTCAAGTTTTTCTATTAAAGGAGAATTTGAATTAACAAATAAACTAATAAACTACCTTTATTGCTATAATTTATTATTTATTATTCATTATTATTAATTAATTATTAATTAGTTATTATTTATTATTATTGATTATTATTTATTATTATTGATTATTATTGATTATTATTGATTATTATTGATTATTATTGATTATTATTGATTATTATTGATTATTATTGATTATTATTGATTATTATTGATTATTATTGATTACTATTGATTATTAATTATTAATTATTATCATTACATATTATTAATTATTTTATTGTTATATATTATTTATTATTATTATTATTATTATTATTATTTTATTATTTTAATTTTTATATATTTAAAGATAAAAAAA
>JACVTC010000163.1:110000-120000 GCA_016946835.1 Neocallimastix lanati (nom. inval.) | reverse complement strand
GATATTCCATTCTAAGAAAAGGAAAAAAGCCAAAATTATCAGAATAGATCCCTTATATATAATCATTCCCATGACCACGGATTTTCCTAATTTTGAATATGAGATACAATATTGAAAATTCTTTCCATCTTCAATATAATAGGTTTTAATGATTAAGGGTGACATGGAGTAAAAAATAAAAGAGATGATATCAATCAACATAAAAATCAGAATAAAAGCAAAATAATGATGATGCACAAAATCCGATATCCTATTTTTCAAAGGGAAATTTATAATCATCTTTAATACAATAGGAGTAAAACTAATCGTAAATCCCCCTGAAATTAATATTGGTCTAATATAACATTTAAATCGTGATAATTCACTTAATCCAGTATACACATAGATATTCACGGTGACCAACCCAACCATAAATAATAGCCAATATCTATTCAATAAAAACTTAAAATACTGTTTATTTCTTTTTTGTATAATAAATAAATAGGATATGATCATGAGTAGTGTTAAAAAAATATTAGATACGATAACAGCAATTCCTTCAGCCGACAGTACTTCGATATGATATATATGTGAGATGTTGTAAATATCTTCAAGAGCAACTTCTGATGATCTTGTTCCTTCGTACAAGTAGGATTTTAATATTTCACGATACTTTGATGAATATTTTTCATAGTTTTCTAATAAATCAATTGGTTTCACAAAAAATTGAATGTTTTTCGTCATATTACACGATATACTTATTATATCATTTTCTAGAATTTGACATACCTCTTCATCTTCATACAATTTTTTAAGTCCAACATTTTTTTTAAATTTTATCAATATATCTTTTTGAATTTCTTCTGAAAATAAAAATTCAAAAACCTTTCTCGCTGCAATCTGTTTTTCTATATCTGAATGTTTATTGATACCAACATTCAAACTATTAATGCATGACGCTGAAATACCTTCCTTATTTCCTGGTAAATGGGTAATATAGTAATCCATTGAAGGGATAATATTATCCCAATATCTAGCAAATATAACTTGTTGTGATAATAGTGCTAACAATATTGGATAATCTGAAACTCTAAATGAATTGTCTTCATAATTAATAATTAATAATAACAATCAAAAAAAAAAAAAAAAAAAAAAAAAAAAAAAAAAAAAAAAAAAATTCATTATTATTAATTATTATTATGTTTTAATATTCATTCATATATATTAATTATGAAAAAAAAAATTTTTTTTTATAAAATAGAATTATAAAAATTATAAAAATAATAATAATAATAATAATAATAATAATAATAATAATAATAATAATAATAATAATAATAATATAGGATAGATAGATAGACAGATAGACAGATAGATATAAATATACAAAATAAAAAAAAAAAAAATTTTTTTAATTAATTATCTTTTTTTTTATAATTCATTTATATATTGTTAATTAATTTATAAATATAATGTATATATAATATTAATTAATATAAAATATGATATATACCATCAGAAATGTTATCTTTTAAATTTTTAATTGTATCAAATGCAGCTTTGGCCTCAGAACTTTTAAAACTTGGAAAGGTATCATTAAAATTATCTCTAAAAGAATATAAAACCTCTAATGATGAGCATACACTCGTTTCGAAATCTGAATTATAAATTTATATATATATATATTAAAAATTAATAATAATAATAATAATAATAATAATAAAGTATTATTAATAATATTATATATATGTATATATATATTAAATATATATTAAAATATAATATTATAGATAGTATTATTATTTTAATATTTAAAATAAATATATATTTTATATTTTAATATTGAATCTCTATTTAAGAATAATTTTAAAATTTTTAAATTTCTTTTTTTTTTTTTTTTTTATTATTATTATTATTATTATTATTATTATTATTATTATTATTATTATTATTATTATTATTATTATTATTATTATTATTATTATTATTATATTTTATTATTATTACTATTATTATTACTATTATTATTATTATTATTATTATTATTATTATTTTATTTTATATTTTATATTTTATTTTATTTTATTATTTTATTTCTTTTTTTTTTTTTTTTTTTATTTTATTTTATTAATATATTGGTTATTGAATTACCTGGCATATGTCCCATATATCCAATTAAATTTTTATTTTTATTTTCATTTTTTTCCATATCCAAAATATATTTTGCTATATCCATTAATTCATTCCAAGTTTTAGGAGGTTTTTTATCATATTTATCTAAAAGTTTTTTATTTGAATATAAAACTCCAAAATTGAAATAAAAAGGCTATTTATTTATTTATTTATTTATTTATTTTTTTTTTTTTTTTTTTTTTTTGTTTGTTTGTTTGTTTAATAATATAATTTAATTGTATTAATATAGAAAAGAATATTGAAATATAATATGGATTATTTATATAGTGTTAATGAAATTTCATAAAAGTATTAGAAAAAAAAAAATATAATAATAATGAATAAATAAATATATAAATTTATATATATAATTATTATAAAAAATAAAGTATAACAAACAAATATTAAAAAATTTATTAAGAAAAAAAAAATTCATTCATACTAAACACAAAAGTTTTCCTTTTTTTACACACAAACTTTTTGTAATACTATTATTAAAATTATTTAGTATATTATTAGGTATTCTTTCTTGTAAATTCATTAAGTCATCACCATACTGATTTAAATAAATATTATCAAACATATAAATATCATATTTGTCTGATTTTTTATTCATTAAATATTCCAGACTCGATCCATAGTTTTCGATTAGTGAGGTTGTATTATTTGAAGTAAATATATGTGTATTTAAAGTGATATTTAATGCATGTTCTATTGAATATTCATTGAATTTTTTAGTTACATATTTAAAAATATCACTTGGATTAAATAAAAATGTTATTAAATTGATTTCTATACCATATATTAAGTCTATTGTCCGATACAAATAATATAAATATATAAAGATGTAGATATTTTATGTAATATGATATAAAACAAAATATAAATATTTTATTTTTATTCCGATAATATATTTTAAATTATTAACAATGAAAAAATAAAAATAAAAAAGAATTTATTCCATACATATAATATATATTTATATATATATAAATATTTGTATATTTATATATTTATATTAATATGCAAAACAAAAAGCAAAAAAAAAAAAAAAAAAAAAAAAAAAAAAAAAAAAGTGTAAATTAGTATGAGTTAAATTCCTCTTTATCATTTTTATTATTATTTTATTATTTTATTATTTATTAATTAATTAATTAATTAATGATTTTCATTAATATATATTAATTTTTATATAAAAAAAAATTTTTTTTTTCTTTTTTTTTATTATATTTTTATTATTTTTTATATAAAATTATTATTATTATTATTATTATTTTCTTTATTAATACGAACATTTCGATAGTATTAAATAGAAGAGCAGTGTTCCATAAATTATTTTCATTATCAAGTTTAGATTATGTAAAATTCAAAATTTATTTTTTTTATTTAAAAAGATAAAACCCAATTTAAAAATAAAAAAAGAAATAAAAAAAAAAATAAATAATATTATATATTTTCATAACAATTTTCTTTTATTATTATTATTATTATTATTATTATTATTATTATTATTATTATTATTATTATTATTATTATTATTATTATTATTATTATTATTATTATTATTTTCTTTTTTTTTTTTTTTTTTTTTTTTTTTTTTCTTTTCTTTTATATATATATAATATATTAATTTTTTATATTAATATAAAGTTTCTATAAAATATATATTTTTCTTCATTTCTTTATTTTATATAATATTTATAATATTTTTCTTTAAAAAATGAAAAATAAAAAAATTTTCTCTAATAATATTTAATATATAATAAAATAAAATAAAATTATTAATATTATATTTTTATATTTTAAAAAATATGATTTTAGTCTCCCCTCACTTCTAGATAAAATAAAATAAAATAAAATAAAGAGTGAAGTAGTATATAAAAGATTAAAGTATCAATAAAAATAAAATAAAATAAATAATAGAATATTAAATAAGAAAATACAGATTGAATAAAATAAAATATAGAACATAAAATAATAAAATATTAAAATATTAAAATATTAAAATGTTTAAAATATAAAAATGTTAAAATAATAAAATAAAATATTAATTTTTAAAATCAACCTTTTCTCAATAATAAAAATAATAATCATAATAATAATTTTCAGGTTAAAAAGGAATAAAAATAAAATTAAGTTAAAAGAGTTTAAAACTTTATATTTTTTAACCTTAAATGTAACTTTCCATTTCTATTTTATTTTTTTTATTTTATTTTATTTTATTTTTTTTTAACATGAATAGTGACTTTTTTTTTTTTTTTTAAATTAATTGATAAGTATAAAGTAATTATTAGAAATTATTCCATTTTTTGTCTTTTATAAAAAAAAACAACAAATAAATCAAACAAGTAATAATAAATTTATATATTAAAAAAAAAAAAACACTATTTTGAATAATTTTGAATAATTATTTTTATTTATAAACTTTTATTATTTTATTATTATTATTATTATTATTATTATTATTATTATTATTATTATTATTATTATTATTATATTAAATCTATCTAATTTAATATATATTATTTATTTATTTATTTATTTATTTATTTTATATAAAAGTAATCAGGTGTGTAAAAAACTAGTTATGTTGTTATACTCTGTTACTTTTACCACAATAAAGACAGCATGTTGAGTAATCTTCTGATACCAATTTACTTTTTTTTTTTTTTTTTCTATAAGGTTTCACCTCAAATTAAAATCCGCATATAAATTCATCCAATCCAAATAAAAAAAAAAAAAAAAAAAAAAAAAAAAAACTTCTTGTATTTAATTTATCAATCATACTTTTTTCTTTAATACTATTCCTAAAGTTTCATGTTATATATATATATATTTAATATTGAAATCTTGTATTTTCATTTAGTGATGATTTATCACTTCAACCAGTTTATTATTTATCTAATATCTAATCCATTGTAAGGAAAGACTTTATTCTCATTCTTTCTTTTTTTTTTTTTTTTATTAATATAAATAATATATTTAACTTTTTTTCAAAAAAATAAATAAATAAATAAATAAATAAATAAATTAAGAAGAAAAAAAAAAAAATTTTTTTTTCTTTCATCTTATTTTTCTATTTTAATTTTTAAATTTAATTTTTATTTAATATTTCTTTTTTATTTATTATTTATTACTTATTATTTATTATTTATTATTTATTACTTATTATTTATTATTTATTATTTATTATTTATTATTTATTATTTATTATTTATTATTTATTATTTATTATTTATTATTTATTATTTATTATTTATTATTTATTATTTATTATTTATTATTTATTACTATTATCTATTATTATTTATTATTTCTGATTATTATTTAATAGAATTATAATGATTTATGACGATGATTTATTACTGTATAATATTTATTTAATAGGTTTATAATGATTTATGACGATGATTTATTACTTAATATTTATTATTATTATGAATTATAATGATTAAAATAATAAATCCTCTATGACACTATTATTATTTTAAATGGATTATAATGATTAAATAATTAATCCTCTATGATACTACTATTATTTAATCTACTTTTTCTTGATCCATCTACCACTAAACTTTTACTATAATATTTACTGGAAGCCATACTTTGACTCTTACTCATAAAACTATTGGTATCAAAATCAATATCAGTTAAACGAATAACAGAATCATTTATTGTGGTATTAGAGAATGATAAATTACTAAAGGCTTGAGATTGAGTACGGCTTGGTAAAACATTTCTATATTCTATTTGACTAGCAAACTTATTATTACTTGCTATTAATTCAGATGCGACAACATATTCCATTGGGAAGACACCCTGTTTACCGGTCATTTGATTTAAACCTACAGCCCATCCATCATCAAAAATCTTTAATAATAGAATACGATCATTCATTTGTAAAGAAAGTTCATCATCCATTCTTGGTTCAAACTCTTGTACTACTGTCATCACAGAAAGTGGTATCTTAGCACTACTATATTTAGATGATCTACAAGATTCATCGGCATCATCGATAGTAATAGAAATTCCATTATTATATCTTTCATTGTTACCATCCGTATTATTAATAACACTAATATCTGTACTAAATATTTTACTTGGTCTAAGTTTTGTATTCTCTTCTTCTAATGGTATATTTTCATCATCTATAGATTCTAAATTATTTTCATTTTCATTTTCATTTTCATTTTTATTTTTATTTTCTTTAATTTTATTTTTTCCTTCAATTCCTTCCTCATTGTCATCATTTGCAACTAAAATGGATTTAGTTAAAAGATGGTTGGTATATGATTTTCTTTCTTCTTTACCATCATTTGTATTATCTATTAATGATTTTTCTGATATTATTGGAGATACAGGGGATATAAATGAATTATACTTTTTAGATTCTGAAGAAACAGATGAATGATAAAATGAATTTGATTCTTTAATATGTAATAGTGGATCTTGTTCACCATAAATAGACATATCTATCATAGGTGATGATTCTGAATCAGGGCTAGTTGTACTTAATGGATTTATTTGAGTATGAAAGTTTGGTTTTAAAGAGGAATTATGATTTACTGATATATTATTATTATTATTATTATTAGTAGTAGTAGTAGTAGTAGTAGTAGGTGAATCTTGAATTTTATTTATTATGAAGGATGGTAATTTTCTATTATCATTACTATTACTAGTATTAGTATTAATAGTATTAGTATTAGTAGTATTAGTATTATTAGTGTTAATATTATTAGTATTATTAGTGTTAATAGTATTAGTATTAGTATTATTAGAATTTAAAGTATTATAACGAGTATTAATATTTAGATTAACTTCTTTTGGGGTAATAGGTTGAATATTATTATTAGCATGATTGGCAGCATTAATCATGGTTGCGGTTGAAATCAATTCAGCAACACGATTTGTGGCCATATTATCTTGCTCTTCAATATTTTTATTGGTAAGAGGTATGGTAATAGGAACATTTTTTTGATGATTTCCTTGTCCATTTACATTGGAAGACATTGAATTTCGATTAGTATTATTATGGGAATAGGAATGTTTTGATGAATATTGACTGGAATGTAATTCTTTTTCCGATTCATAAATTTTACTATTTTTTTTGTTATAATAAATAATTAAACCAAAACCAACAAAAATACTAACAGGTACCATAAAACCAATCGTATATAAAATATTTTTATTAACTCCATTTCCATTACCATTTGTACTTACAAATTTATCATTATCATTATTTGTTTTAACCGTATTATTATTACTATTAACACTACCATTACCATTTCCATTACTATTTCCATTACCATTACCACTATTTTGATTTAGACCGTCATTGTTCACAGTATTTAAATTGTTTTCTTCTATATTATTATTTTTGGCATTGTTGCTTATATTGTCAGCAATTGTGCTATTATTTACTATGTTGGTATTGGGATTAACAACTTCATTAGAATTACTAATAGTTTCTGTCAAAGCACTACCAGGTTTTGTTATATCTCCACAATTTTTTAAATCTCCACAAAGTTCTTCTAAAATTGATACTCCAGAATTACTATAAGTATTTGCAGGACAAATATCTTTCAACTGATTCATATAATTTAAACATTTACTTGTACAAATATAATTCGAAGGCTTAGGTAAAGAATTATTATCTGAACAACGATTATTATTTATTGAATCATATATTACATAGGAACAAAACATTTCTTCCTTCAAATCAATCGAAGAAGCGTTGGCGCTACATCCAACAGGTTCTAAATATAACCTATTTAAAGTATCATCATTTAGTATAACACTACTTACAAAACTTGAAAATGAGGAATAATCAGAATATTTATCTGTTTGTGGTAAATAGTATCCTTTAAATTGTGTACATCTTGGACTATCATTACTATTTTTTCCTACTTCAAAACATTTATTCTCTTTTGGTGAAGGGGGTTCAAATATATATGCCGCCTTTACAATTTTGGTTATAATTATTGATACTAACGTATTCCTTAATATTTTTAATTTCATATTGAATATACTGATAAAATTTTATTATAATATAAAAATATTTTAAAATTTCAATAAAAATAAAAAAGGAGGTTAGATTAAATATACTAAATGTTAAAATATAGTAAATAAAATTATATTCATTATGCTTTATTATAAAATAAAATTAATATAAAATACATGTAATAATTATTATTTAGAAAATGATTTTTCTTTATTAAATAAAATATTATTAAATAAATAAAATATATAACATAAAATAATTAAGAGTCTCTAAAAAAAAAAATAATAAAAAAAAACAATAAAAACAATAAAAAACAATAAATCTAATAATTGGAATTATAATAATATTATTATTATAATCAATTAAAATAATTTATAAATTATTTATTAAATTTAATAATAATTATAATAATAAAAGGACTTACCCTTTATACAAAATGCAATAATTTAATACTTATGAATTTTTAACAATACTAAATATATATTTATTTATTTCTTTTTTATTATTATTGTTGTTGTTTTTGTTTTTACTTTTTTTTTTTTTTTTTTTTTATTATTACATTATATTTAAACAAATAAAAGTTGATTATAAAAAAAAAAAAAAAAAAAAAAAAAAGTGGAATATTATTATTTCGTATTTTTAAAAATAATAAATTATTTCATAAATAATTATTTTAAATTATATTTATTTAATATAGTTAAATGGTATTGAATTGATTCAATTATTACTTTTATTATCAAAAATACAAAAATAATAATGTATAATAAAATATCTATAACAAAATATTATTAATAAAAAATATAATAATTGGTTTTTATATTAAATATATTTAAGCTTTTTCGGTTTTTTTGTTTTTTTTTTTTTTTTGTTTTTTTTATTTTTTAATTTATTCTTTTTTTTTAAATCTTCTTTATTAAAACTAATGTCAACTATTGTATTTTTTTAATGTATTGAATAAAAATCTATATAATATGGTATATTTTAAAATAATTTTATTATTTATATTATGTCTTTAGTTATCTTTTTTTATTTATTATTATTTATTATTATTTAATTCAAAGATATTTTAATATATTTTAAATTATCAAAAATAATTTCTGTTCGTTATTTTCTTTTTCTGTCGTTTATTTAATCTTTTTGTATTTGTATAAGAGTTTATATCTTTTTTTTTTTTTTTCTTTTTAAGTATAAAATATATATATATAATATATATATAATATAATATAATTTTATATATATATTTTTTTATGATATCAAAATAAAGATGAAGATTGAAATAAAATATATTTATAATCTTCAATAATAAAAATAATAGTTTTTTATTCTTTTTTTTTTTTTTTTTTTTTTACTATTTAATTACAATCAAATAGTTTCATTAACAAAAATATTTTATATAAAATAAATATAAAATCTTTTGATTAAAATTAAAACTCATATACATTTAAAAACAATTTAATATTTTAAATTTTTATTTTATTTTAAGAAAATAGAAGCAAAAGAAGAATAAGAAAGTACTATATATAAAAAAAAAAAAAAAAAAAAAAAATTGGTAGTAGTAAAAACAATAAAAACTATAAATAATATAAAAAAAAATATAAAACTATAAATAAAAAATAAAAAAACTCTAAAAAAAAAAACTAAACTCTAAAAAAAAACTATAAAAAATAAAAAAATATAAAAAATAAAAAAAATAAAAAAAATAAAAAAAATAAAAAAAAAAAGTTTTATAATAAAAAAAATAATAATAATTAATAATAAATAAAAAAAAAGTGTATTTTATAATAAAATGAAGATTTTTTATAATAATTAAAGTTTAAATGAAATTTTATAATAGGTAAAATTTAA
>JACVTC010000163.1:25000-105000 GCA_016946835.1 Neocallimastix lanati (nom. inval.) | reverse complement strand
TTTATTTTATTTTATTTTATTTTATTTTATTTTATTTTATTTTATTTTATTTTATTTTATTTTATTTTATTTTATTTTATTTTATTTTATTTTATTTTATTTTATTTTATTTTATTTTATTTTATTTTATTTTATTTTATTTTATTTTATTTTATTTTATTTTATTTTATTTTATTTTATTTTATTTTATTTTATTTTATTTTATTTTATTTTATTTTATTTTATTTTATTTTATTTTATTTTATTTTATTTTATTTTATTTTATTTTATTTTATTTTATTTTATTTTATTTTATTTTATTTTATTTTATTTTATTTTATTTTATTTAATATGACTAACGAATCGACTAACAGCAAAAAAAAAGTTGTTTCTATCATCAATCCATGCACCGACAATTCCAAAAGTAAGTGGTACATCAAATTCACCGGTAAGGACAAACTCCACAGCATCATTTCAGCACACGACGGCCAATATTTGAATTACATGGACAACAGATCATATGTATAAGAGTGTACAAAAAACAACCAAGCCAAAGACTCTGCTATCAAAGCCAGTCCAATATGTTCAAGGGTCGATCCTATTCTAGTGCTTGGACGGTAATTTTTCGAGATTCAGCTAATAACCCTAGAGCCTCCACAATACAGCATCTTGTCGTATTGGATCGTATTGGAGAGGAAGATTTACGAGAAACGTCTAATTTTTCTTGCTCTAATCCAGACACTAAAAATTGAGTTCACTGTCGAAGTGGGTAAGTGTAGCCAAGAAGACGGCAAAATAGTGTGGTTATCGGTTACAGTTAATATCCTCAAGAAATGCTGGGATATGATATCCGTGCTGCTCCTCTGAATACATTCGAAGTCAAAGACATTGACTGACGCGACAGTGAACTAAGGGTATGAGAATTGGTGCAGATTGGAACAGACGAGATTAGACTAGACGATGGTGCCGACACAGAGTACAGCGTATGGCACTTTATGGATGGGCAGATTATTTTTAACCTCCAATAAAAAAAAAAAAAAAAAAAAAAAAGAAAAAAAAAAAAATAATAAAATACATTATCAACATTATTATTATCATCATTTTTATTATTTTGTTTTATATTAATAATATTAAAGCTATTAAAGTTCATTTTTAATATATATATTTATTATTATTATTATTATTATTAACAAATATAAATGGTTTTATTTATTTATTTATTATTTATTATTTATTATTATATATTATTTATTATTATATATTATTTATTATTATATATTATTTATTATTTATTATTTATTTATTTATTATTTATTATTATATATTATTTATTATTATATATTATATATTATTTAATTATTTATTATTTATTATTTATTATTTATTATTTATTATTTATTATTTATTATTTAATTATTTATTATTTATTATTTATTATTTATTATTTATTATTTATTATTTATTATTTATTATTTATTATTTATTATTTATTATTTATTATTTATTATTTATTATTTATTATTTATTATTTATTATTTATTATTTATTATTTATTATTTATTATTTATTATTTGTTATTTATTATTTATTATTTATTATTTATTATTTATTATTTATTATTTATTATTTATTATTTATTATTTAATTATTTATTATTTATTATTTATTATTTATTATTTATTATTTATTATTTATTATTTATTATTTATTATCAATTATTATTTAATATTTATTATTTATTATTTATTATTTAATTATTTATTATTTATTATTTATTATTTATTATTTATTATTTATTATTTATTATTTATTATTTATTATTTATTATCAATTATTATTTAATATTTAATTATTAATGTATTTATTTATTGTTGTTTGTGTATATGAAATAGAACTTTTCTTTCAACATAATTAATTAAAGAAAATACAAGAAAAAAAAAAAAAAAAAAAAAAAAAAGGTAATATACATATTAATTAAATTTATTATAGTAAGAAAAAATTATACATATATATATATATTAGTCAAGGAATAAACATTATTTAAAAAAATTATTATTGATCTCAATAGACAAATATAAATAATTAGTATGTATCTAGAACAAGCCACAATTAAATATAAAAACATGTAATTTTATCTGTACTTTAAATCTTTGTTAACCATTTATATAACGCTTACGTTATATATCTAATTATTAATAAATAAATATTAAACAATAATAGATTAAGAGTCTCAATACTCTATAATTAATATCAAAGCTTTAAATTTAAAAATCGATTTTAATAAAGTATTAAGATGGCCTATCAATTTAACTTAGCTTAGGACCAATGTCTTCGTGGTGTATCCAATTTTGCCACATGGAATTTCCTTATCATGACTGCAGCTAGGAGATATGGAATGGAAGAATTCATTGAAGAAGATGTTATCTCTCACCTGAAGGATAATAACTATATTCTTAATCCTAAACGAGATTTAGTTTAGTAAGGTATTCCATAAGCCTCTCCTCACAAAATATTGAAATAATGAAGTGAACTTTAATCTTTATTTATTTTTTCATTTATCAATTTATTAATTATATGAATATTTTTTTATAAAAAAAAAAAAAAATAAATATATGACCAATTAGAACATAATAATATTTAAAATAGTAATGTGAAATTAAAAAAATAATATTCAAAAATAAAGTGTATAAATAGATTCAGAAAAAAGTTCATAGGCAACGAATCTCACCTCTATATTACTTATTCGGGATTAGGGCTTGAATGGACTATCTGAAAAAAAATTTTAAAATGGTTTTCTCCTTCAGAGGGCATTGGCCCTGCTAGCTTGTCTTACTGCATTTTTAGCGTTGACCCTCCTGATTAGTTTGCACTTATACTTTCATCAAAATAGTAACTCTAACCCTTATCTTGGCATAATTTCTGAAAAGAGAGCCAATAAATGATCTCACTAAGAATGGTGTTTTTTTGAGAATAATCACTAGAAATGATTTGGCTCTTAAATAAAAAACATTCTCATTCCCATTCCTTTTTATATAATTTAAATCAATAATGTCTGTATCACTTCCACTAAGAAGGAAGTTATATATAATCAATACCACATTGATAACCACATCTGGCACAATGTACCCATCAGAAAGCCAATACTATAATTCAAGATACTTGAAGTTGAGCTTTCGGTAGTCTCCAGTTTTTCTCAATTTTATTTTTCTTATAAAGTCTTAGCCTCTGATTGATTTTCCTGTCATATCTCTATCCCAGTAAAAGTTAACAATTATTTCTTTTTTTTTTTTTTTTTTGAGGGAAATTTATCTAATTTGTCTACTAAAATTTTTACTTGTGTTTTATCCCATGTGTGAACGTCTACAACGTCACATATCTTTAAGTAAATAAGAGATAATGCTATTCGAGTTTTTCCATTTTTTAAAACACCTTACCTGATCAATCGCACATTTCCCTGAAAGAGGAGAAATGTTAAGTTCTTTAGAAACACAATAAAGGGATGTAAAAGTTATTCCCATTGGAAAATCCTGACTTAACTAGTGTCTGTGTATCTTCTCGTTCTTTCTTTATTCGATCCAAGTAGAGGTGCGTTATACAAAAATTGATCAATTACTATAGTTGAAAATAGCATTCGTTTATAAGAGATAGGAATATGAGGATTCTTAAGAGATCCTTGAATGTTTAATAAGGCGCTTTTTTCTTATTTTATTATTCATTCTCTGTATGATCCATTGGATTGTAATATCTTTTTTGGCATCTCTCTTATATAATAATGTGTTAAAAGTTATAACAAAAATCCTAGTTAATAGAATCTCTAAATATGGCTTTGATAAAATATTTATTAGATCATGAACAATATGAATTTCGTGACCGAGAAATATGTATAAGTCTTTACACTTCATTAAAAATTATATGTCAGAGAAGAAAATTTGAAAATATAGATACTTAACCTTGATTTTTTTTTATGGGGGTCTCTAAAAAAAAAGGCTTATGACTCTGTTCCCATATATAATGTATTAATGAAAATTCATCACCTTGGTATTAGAGGTAAATGCTGCTATAAATTTATTGAAAGAGTATACTTATCTTCCAAGGCTTTTGTAAGGGTTGATGAACAATTATAGGAATTTTGTTAGTATCAAGAAAGGTGTTCGTCAAGATTATCCCCTCTCACCAACTTTATTTAACTTTGTTCATTAATGACATTGTTAATAAATGTATTAAAAATATGGAATTTTCTATTGGTGAAAAACGTTGTTGTGAAGGGCATTTTACAGATGTTATTGTGTGGTGTGTTCCAACAAGATTCTCAACTTAAGAAATTGCTAAAATATTGTTAATAAATAGACTAGAAATAATATAAATGCAATTTGGAATTCGTTAATGTGCCAGTTTAGTAGTACGAGGGGAAGTTTCAAGATTTTCTTAATAATAGTAACCCTACCTTTTATCTTTCAAATCAAGAGTTACCTATAAGAAATTACTATACACATTCTTACGTGTACCGTTTTCAAATGATTTTGAATTGAAACCGATCATCCCTTTTTATGAATAGAAACTATCGACACGTTATACCATGATTTTAGGAAAATCACCATTCCTAAATACAATTGATTAAGGCTTTGAGACACTTTTTAAAAATAGATGAAATATAACTATTATTTTCACTAGATTCTTCTGAATCATCTTTACCAAGAAATCAAAAAGCTTTGAAAAATTCCAATTGGAATACCATCAAGACCACAAGCTTTAAAGTTAGGTGAAGAGGAGATTACCTCGTTAAATTTCTTCATCGCTAATATAGTAGTTAATTTCCCATTCTTGTTTGCCTTGGACTTCCCAAATTACTTAGTCCATTGGAATTCTTTCCCGGAAATCTTTAAAAAGACTATGAACTTGGAGAATTCAACCCTAGGAATTTATAATGAGAATGTCAAGCTTTTAATTTTTTTTTTTCATTTGTAGAAGATATTAGTTCATTGTTATGTTTTTTTTTTATAGGATGAGAGACCGTGAAAGATGGATTATTTTTTTTTGCATTCTTTTTTAAACTCCATTTCCATGCTTTCCTGCTATCATTTTTAAGAGCTAACGAACATCCAATTTTAATCCAATATTAATATTCTTTTTTTCCCTAAATTAGTTACATTTTTCTATGAATTGATTCACATAATCTATTATACAAGTCAACAATTTTACTAAAATTCATAATAATTACTTGCAAATTTATAACCGTTAATTTGTTTATCTTTAATATATTTTACCTTTTGAAGACAATAAAATTTTGTGGGACATCTCTAAATATCGCTTTTCTGATTTTTGTTGAAGATGTAATCGATAAATCCTTAGTAATGGAATTAGTAGTGCTGATGAACTTTTCAACTATACTTTCTTCTGAAAGTTCTTCATTTCCTAATTCTTCACTAAGAATCTCAAATTTATTATGATCACGAATTTCTTTCTTAAGTTCAAGACATTTTATACCGATCCTATTAAACAATTTTTTCTTTTTTGGTAATAAAAATGATTCATCTGTAGTAGATTTCTTGCAGTAAACTATAAGATGTTTCACGATCAGATAAAGAATGATAATCAACAAAATAAGCACTTGATATCAATATCTTAACCCAGCATACTTGAGTTGACTAATACATGGTCAATATCTGATGAATATCTACCTCTAGTTCATGAAATAGATGAACCATTAATTGGAAGAATAAACCAGTTACCAAAGTTACTGTCTGTTATTTTTATTCTCGTAAATCAGCGGTACTTTTAGATGGATGATTAATGTGATTTTTAAGCCATGTAAAATCTTCAGAGAATACCTATCGGAACTTGTAATGAGTGTTTCTTAGTTGGGAATATAGACATTACCTACAAATTAGAATACTTTAGAGCGTTTCTATTGCTTATATGACTATATGTTGTTAAAGAAACAAGATGAGTATAGAAATTATCTTCAAGGACTGCTTGACATGAGACATGATACTCAAGATATAAACCACTGCAACCTTGGACATATTTAAATCCATTCTTTTCCGAAAATATTTGAAGATGGGAAGTGTTACTTTTCATGGATTTCTAGCATCATTGGTACCATTTACCTGTTTCCTGAAAAACATAAACATATGAATAATGGTTTAAAAATAATTTTGAAAAAGGAACTCAAATACTAATCTCCTTTTTTTTTTACAAAATTCCATCTATTGATATTCCAACTAAAATAAAAAAGAAAACTTTTCTATTTTAGAATGTGAAATTGAATTTTGAAAATTAAGATTAGGAATATTGGGAACATTGAGTACATGATTGCCATTTATAACATTTGACTAAATTAAGTTGAACTGAGATTTATTGAATTTGTATTATTGAATGTGTTATTTAAATATTAAATTTTGTTTTCAATACTGAAAAGAAACCTTATAATTCCATATGGAATATCTACAATATGAAATTTTAACTCCTGATATTGCCTTTTTCAAATACGTCTTCAAATTTTGGAGTGGTTGGAAATTTGGAGTGTACACTCTTTTATCCTGAAGAAACTATCATTGAATTTGGTTAATTCTTTTCACTAACAAAATATTATCCTTAATTTTTTTTTTTACACACTTTAGAAAGGATAACCTTCGATTATCATCAGAATTACAGAAAACTGTAATTAGTACACCTGATATATGGGCTATTCCTTTTTCCATCAACCCTTCCATGGATCTGAAAAAACAATTTATATGATTAGGGAGATGGAAAAAAAAAAAAAAAAAAAAAAAAAAAAAACTATTTATATATAATATATATTTATATAATTTTCATCAATAAAACTTATTTAATGAATTATATTGCCCTTAAAATTTCTACAAATTTTTAGATATTAAAAAATAAAAAAAAAAAAAAAGCGTTAAGAAGTATTCAGTATGTAAAAAACTGGGTAGGTATATTGTTTACTCTCTCACCAAAACAATGCAACAGTAAGAGCAAGCATGTTGGGTAATTTTTTGATACCATATCAATTTTTTTTTTTTTTTTTTTTTTTACTTCTATATATAAATATAGATTCTTAAACATATTTATATTAATTCTTTTATTCCAGGAAAAAAAAAAAAAAAAGAGAAGAAAAATTATATATATATATATATTTTCTTAATAGAGTAAGTGATAATAATAAATAATAATGGATTTAAAAAGGAAAATTTTTTATTTTTTATATTATAGATATATTTATTTAAATAATTAATAATAATAATAATAATAATAATAATAATAATAAAATACTTTCTTTTTATGTATAAATAATTATTATCATGACTATTATTATTTTTACTTTTATATATATATAAACATAATAATTATTATCATCATTATTTTTATTTTAACTTTTATTTTTTTTTTTTTTTAATATAATTATTTGCATTTATTTAAATATAAAAAAAGAAGAAAAAATATAGACTTAAAAAGGTTATAATCAATAAAATAATAATAATAAAAAAAAATACATATATAAATAAAATAAATTAAAATGCTTATAATCAATAATAAAATATTTTTAGTCAATAAAAATAATAAATTTAAATATATATATATATATATATTTATTATTTAATATAAAAAAATGGAAAAAAAAAAAAATAAAAAAAAAAAAATAAAAAAGAAAACCATCTTAAAGGTAGTTCATGAAAATAAAAGTTCTACATTTCCTTCAATCTTATTATTTTTATGTCTATTATTGTACTTTGAACGAATCGCTTCGGCATCTAACTTTAGGAAAAATAGTTTTGATATTAGTCTATTAAGATCTTCTTCTTTAACTTCGATTTCTTTATGTGTTTCTTTGGCTTTTTTAATGCTGTCTTCATAACTAAGTTGATTTTTATCATCATTAGTAGAGTCTTCTTCTTCTTCTTCTTTCATCATCATCATCATCTTCTTCTTCTTCTTCATTTCATCTTTTTTATCTATTTTTCCTTTTTTTTTCATTTTTTCCCAATTAGCATGTTTCTCATTATATTCCAGTCCCTTCTCATCTAAACCAATGCCTTTAACAATGGCTGGCATGGAAATCACTTTTTTAACACTAAAATCATTATAATATGGAATTTTCCAATTCTTTTGAAACACAAAAGCTCTCAACCATTGGATAAATTCTTCCTTAGTAATAATTGGATCATTTGCTTTCCAGGGCTTATCAGTTCTCGGATTAATAAATTCATGGGGATGTCGATGTTGAAAGAGATCCTGATTTTCTTGATGATTTGAAAGCGTCATTAATTCTTTTAAGATTTTCTTATTTATCTTTAATTCGGTGGATTCCGTAAGCTTTTTCATATTTTTTTGAAAATCCATATAACTTCCTTTACCTAAAACAATGGCAATTAAAGTCATTATTTTTTTTTGAAAAATGAGTGCTGATGAGGATTTAGAGGAGGAGGAGGAGGATAATGATGATAATGAAGTAGAAGGTATATTTTTATTATTTTCTTCCCAATCTGGATGAAATTCTAAATTATAGAGATCAATGTTACAATAGCTTGCTAATAAACTAAAATTAAGGAAGGCCCTATCAATTCTAGATAATTCCACCACGGGAATCTCTTTACAACTCATAACTATATATTGATAAAAATCTAAGATATTAGAACATGGTAAATATTTCAAAACTTTATTTTTCTTTTTCACTGGAATTTCATCTAATGGATACTTTAAAAATTGTTTTAAATCTTCTTCTTTCAAATTAATAAAGGAAACCATTTCTGCTAAATCTTTCTCTGTCTCAAAGGATTTCGTCCTGTCTTTATCATAAATCTTTTCAAACTCTTCATTCATACTTTTCATTGTTTCATAATCCTCCTTTAAAAGATTTTTAATACAACCAGGTAATAATTTTTTTTTCCCTTTTGGATCTGGACCACAACCTTTTAATAAGTAAAACATAATAAGAGTATGAAGTAATTTAATATGATATTTTTCTATACTTTTTTTATTATTATTATTGTTAGTATTATTATTACTACTAGAAATGCTATTGTTGATATCAATAAATTTAAAATTAGATAATTCATTTATTAATTGATCCTTTTGATTCGCATAACGTTCACCATTTTTAACATCTGATATCATTGTAGATTTCTTTTCCCAAGATTTATCATAATAATCCTGATATATATTTGTCTCTTCAAAAAGGGGATCCATTAACCTATTTTCTTTTTCTTCTTTTTTTCTTCTTACAGAGGAATTATTGATATAGACTTTAATTCTAAATTTACTAATCTTCTTGATTAGATTTACCAGTAAAAAACTTTCATAAGGCTTATTTTCTTTTATTCCCATAATATCTTCCGATGAAGCATTAAATAATAAAATATTTGAGGATTCATTTTGAATTAAATCAAGTACCTTAATTAAATCATTTGGTAGATATACGATATACTTTGCTTTTTCTTCTTCAGAATTCAAAGTTTTAAAATGAACATTGCGTGGTCGAAAGTCAAAATTGGAATTAATAGATTTATTCATTAGATAATTAGTTTTTTTTCTATGATTAGGTAAATTAAAATCTCTATTCTTCTCGTTATTTATGGATTTAATCATGTCCATAATGAAATTATCATCAAATAATTTAAAAATTTCTTTAATATTATTATCATTTGAATTATTTGAATTCATATTAAAATCATTAAAAAATGAATAATTACTCATTTTTATTTTTTTATTTTTTATTTTTTTTTTATTATTATTATTTTATTTTTTATTTTGCTGTAAATAATACGTCGATATATATATAATATTAATTTAAATGTTAAATTATATATATATTAAATATAATTGGTAATTGACTTTAAATATTAAAAGAAAATGTTATATACATGTATATATATATATATATATTTTAAAAAAAAAAAAATTATTATGAATTTTATAACTAATAATTAGCTATTTTCTCTATCCCTTTTTTTTAAAATTTTATTTTTTTAAAAAAAAAAAAAAAAAAATAAATTTTAATTGCTATATTTAAATTAACTCCTTCAGACCATTAAAAAAAATTTTAAATATTTGAATATTATTATTATTCAATATGTATTATATTATATAATATAATAAAAATACTGTTTATATTTCTTATTATAATAAATATTTTTAGAATAATTAAATTATCTATTTATGAATATGTTTTTTTTTTTTTTTTATAGATATATATATATATATTTATTTATTTATTTATTTTACCTTCCATAATCAAATAATTTTTTTTTCTTATTTAAATTAAAAAAAAAAAATTATTTAATTATATCTTAAATTGGATATCTAAAAATTAATTAAAAAAAATAATTAATAATTAATAATTAATAATAAGATATAAAGTTTTTAAAATTTTAATCATACTAAAATACTCTATATTCCATCTTAATCTTAAAAAGAGATGAGAAACCGTTTCACTTCATTATTTAACTTTTATATTATTTTTTATATTATTATTTTTTTCTTTTATTATTATTATTATTTTATTTTTTTATTTTATTTTAATAATTATATTTATCTTTGTTAGAAGTAGAAATTTATGATATAAAAATAAATATTAAATTAGATTAAATTAATATGAATATACGAATCATATTATGTAATACATTAATTAAATAAATCAACATGTATCTAAATTTAGCCACAGTTCTTGTATAAATAGAACTGGTTTTACTTTAATTGTAAATCTGAGGTTAGTTATTAACACATAATAATAAACATTTATTATAAAACCCATTTTTACCTTCTAAAAATCTTAAAACAATATAAGATATAATACTTCATTGTAAATAAAAAATGTAACTCAAATTCTTAAAACAATATAAGATATAATACTTCATTGTAAATGTAAAATGTAACTCAAATTATGATGTGCATTACAGATACAAAACAATAAGAATAATATATTCAATTCAATTAGATATTTTCAATTTTTTTTTTCTTGCTTTGCTTTTCTATTTCTAAAGATTAATATTTCTTTTATTATTATTATTGCTGTTATTTATTAATTTTCATCTAATTTTTATTTATATTAAATATTATTATTTAATAGTTAACTATAATAAAAATATTTAAATAGTATTTATTATTTATTATTTATTATTTATTATTTATTATTTATTATTTATTATTTATTATTTATTATTTATTATTTATTATTTATTATTTATTATTTATTATTTATTATTTATTATTTATTATTTATTATTTATTATTTATTATTTATTATTTATTATTTATTATTTATTATTTATTATTTATTATTTATTATTTATTATTTATTATTTATTATTTATTATTTATTATTTAATTTATTATTTATTATTTATTATTTATTATTTATTATTATTATTATTATTTATTATTTATTATTTATTATTTATTATTTATTATTTATTATTTATTATTTATTATTTATTATTTATTATTTATTATTTATTATTTATTATTTATTATTTATTATTTATTATTTATTATTTATTATTTATTATTTATTATTTATTATTTATTATTTATTATTTATTATTTATTATTTATTATTTATTATTTATTATTTATTATTTATTATTTATTATTTATTATTTATTATTTATTACTTATTATTCAATTATTTATTAAAAATATTTTTTTTTTATTTTTAAAGAATATAAAATAAATGTATTAATAATATTCATAAATATTTATTTATATAACTTTATTTTCAATTATTTCTTACGAATAATTACTTCTTTTACTATTATTATATTTAATAATATTTAATAATATATAATAATAAATAATAATGGTAATAAACATAATTACAATTATTACATATTATTTTTATTACTTATTATTATTATTTATTACTTAGCTTTGAATTTTAATGAATTTTATTATATATTAATAAATAGATTATAATAATTTTTATTATAAATAAATTTTTTTTAATGTCTTTCACATCCCGAATTAATTTTAATAATAATAAAAAAAAGTCCTATAATTACAGCTGGCATAAAAAGAAAAAATTGATGTTTTATGAATATTATTATTATATATTTTATTTTACTTAACCATTAGCAATTAGTATTATAGGTATAGATATTTATGAAATCTTATAATTATTCAAAGATAAGATTAAATAAATTATTAAACTTTAAAAAAAAAAAAAAAAAAAAATACTGTCATAAATATATAAAAACTAACAGTATCAGGATTTTTCTTTCTGTGATTAAGTTTTGGTATTATATACGTAATATATATATACTTTATTACACAAATAATTTTAATCATTTTAATAAAATGTAATATATATATTATATTAATAAAATAATTAAAAAAAATTTTTAATTATTATGTCTATTCTCTTTTTTTTTTTTTTTTCATAAATAGCCATGGTCTTTGTGAATTTTACATACTTATAATTAATTTTATAAAAATTGAATAAAAAAAAGTTTTTTTTTTTTAATTTCAATAACCTTAAAAACTTTTTTTTAATTTTCCTTTTAAATTGAATAATATATTTTGATTATATTTATTAAGTATATTATAAGTAATATCTAATATATTAAATTTTAAAATATATTTTTAATTTATCTTAAAATAATTAATGAAAAATACTTTAAAAAAAGTTTGTGTTTAAATAAATGAATATAAATAATACAATAAATAAATGATTAATTAAATATATTAGTGAATGACTTAAATAAATATATATAAAGAAAGTTTAAATAGGAATAACTTTTTATATTATTTTTTTTTAAAAAAAAAAAATAATATCAACTAATAAGTATTATATATTAAATAAAAAAAAAAAAAAAGTTATAAATATAAAAGTTAATGCATTTTAATTAAAAATAAAAATAAAATAAAAATAAAAAAAAAATTGGAAAATTAATAATTTTTTTTTACTCTACCTGTAGCAATATTACTTGCATTCAATGTGTAATTATCAAAAATCCTACTAAACAATGTAGTATCATCTCTATCCGTAATACATTCTTGTGTTGATGTCTCTAACAATAATGTCGCTACTCCGCTATTCCTGGTTAAATATTCGACCAAGATGGAATTAAAATTTGTGTCGGTGGTACAAAGGGAACTGATGTTACTGTCAAAAATTATATTAAAAAAAAAACAATAAAAATAAAAAAAAAAATTTCAAGCCTTTCTTAAATTTAATTTTTTCCTTATTATTATTATTATTATTATTATTATTATTATTATTATTATTATTATTATTATTATTATTATTATTATTATTATTATTATTATTATTATTATTATTATTATTATTATTATTATTATTATTATTATTATTATTATTATTATTATTATTATTATTATTATTATTATTATTATTATTATTATTATTATTATTATTATTATTATTATTATTATTATTATTATTATTATTATTATTATTATTATTATTATTATTATTATTATTATTATTATTATTATTATTATTATTATTATTATTATTATTATTATTATTATTATTATTATTATTATTATTATTATTATTATTATTATTATTATTATTAACTATTATTATTACTATTACTATTATTATTATTATTATTATTAATATTATTATTATTATTATTATTATTATTATTTTATGTCAATGACAATATAAAGTATTTTTTTTTCTTTGTTATAATTAACTTAAACTACATAATAAATTATTAATTATTAATAATATATTAAATAGCAAAAAGAATTATTTTAATTTTTTATTTTCAATTTTATAAATTTATATAAATATTTTATAATTAAATAAAATACAATTATATAATTGTAGATGAATCTTTCTAATTGATCAAAAAAGAATTTATATTAATATCAACTAATAAAAGAGTCAAATCATATTCTTTTTTAAATAAGGATTTTATAATATTTTTGTCTTAATTTAATTTATTATATATATATATTTATATATTTATATATTTTATATTTCTTATTAAAATATTAATGTTTAATCAATGTTAAATAGTAAAATTTAAAAAATATGAATAACAAGGATAACAAATAATAAAAATATTAATTAAAATAATAATAATAATAATAATAATAATAATAATAATAATGGCAATAATAAGAGAAACAATAGATTGTTATAATAAATATAAAAAAAATCTTTTATGTTTGTTAATCATAAATATATTTTATATTTATCTATATCATTATTTATTCATTCATTTATCTTAATCATCATAATTAAAATATCAAAAATTAAAATAATATATTTATTATAATTATTTATTTAATATTTAATTATTAAATTTAATAATCATTATTTATTATTTATTATTTATTATTATTTATTATTTATTTATTTATCATTTATTTATTATTCAATTATTTATTATTTATTCATTATTTATTTATTTATTTATTATTTATTATTTATTATTATTATTATTTATCATTTATTTATTATTATTTTTATTATTTATTTATTTATTATTTATTATTTATTAAATTATTCAATTATTAAATTATTTAATATTTATTATTTATTATTTATTATTATTTATTAGTATTTTATTTTATTTTATTATTATTTTTTAAAAATATTTATGTTTCTATAAGAAAAAAAGAAAGAAAAAATAAGAAATAAAAGGGTTTAAATGAACATTTATATTAAAATATAAAGAAAAAAATAATAATAATAAAGAACAATTCTATATAAACCATATTTTATTTATTTTTATTTTTTTAAATAGTATAAGAAATATAAAAATTATAAAAAAAAAAATAATAATAAACAATAAAAAATAAAAAGAATTAAAAGGACCAATCTTCATTTTAACGAAACAATTTCTATTTTTTTTTTTTTTTTTCTTTTTTTTTTTTTTTTTTTTTTTTGGTTAAACAATTATACTAAAAAGAAACAAAATAAATTAAATTAACCATAAAATAATTATCAAAATATACAATAGTGAAAAAATATATAAATAAATATATATATATATAAAGGTCTCAATATAATTTATTCAAGAGTTCAAATGAAAATATAATTTATTATAAAAAAAAAAAAAGCATTTAGAATAAATAAAAAAAAGCCTGTAAAAATAAAAAAGAAAAAGATAATTTTTATATTATACTTTGAAAGAAACAAAAAAAAATATATATATATATATATATATAAGAAACGAAATAAATTAAAAGGGGGATTTTCATACTATTAAAGTAATATATATAAATATTTTTAATAATTAATAATTGATTAAAAATTTCTTGAATTTCTTTTTATTTTTTTTTTTTTTTGTTTTTTATTTTATTTTATTTTTTTTACTTGTTTATATTTACAATAGTCATTAATCAATCAATAAATATGTTTAAATAATAATAATGAAAAAACAATAATAATAATCTGATTTTGAAATCTAAAAAAAAAAAAAAAAAAATAAATAAATAAATAAATAAAGAATTATTGATAAATAAATTCGAATAGAATAATAATTGTAAATAAACCACAATAAAATTGAGTAACTAAAAAGAAAACATTGGAAATTCATTCAAAAGTTGTAGTTTAATATCCTGGATTTAATGATTAAATTTTAAAATATTTTATAAATAGACGAATTTTGTCAATTTTTATTTAGTTATTTATTTATTTATTTATTTATTTATTTATTTATTTATTTTATTATTATCATTATTATTATTTTCAGTTTTAAATAAAAATTAAAATATACTATATAATTACAATAATTCTAAATTTTTATAAAGTATATAATATAAAATATATAAAACAATTCAAAAATAATTAAACAAATTCAAATAAATGAAAATATTATTAATGTATTAAAATAAAAAATAAATACAATACTTTTTTTTTTTCAAATTTAATAATAAAAAATAATATCATAATAAATATTATATATTTCATAAGATCTTTTATATATATTAAATATAATTTAAAATTAAAATATAAAATTTCAATTTATATGCATAAAATTTATTACTTAATATGCTTAATATATAATTAATGAAAAAAAAAAACTCTATTAACCTTTTTTTTTTTAAATTTATTTATTTACTTATAATAAATAATGTTTAAAAATGATAAAATGAATATTTTATAAATCTATTAAAATGTTATAAATCAAATAAATATCAAATCCTAAACTATTAAGAATATTAATAGATATAGAATTAAAGTAAATTATTGTACAGTTAATTTGTTTTTACTGTTCATTTAAAATTTTACAAAATAATTAAATAAATAATATATATTAATAAGGAATCAATAAAAACTTAATATTTAATATATATAAATATATTAATAGATAAAAAACAATATCAATATCAGTGTCTTAATTACAATATAATAAAAAAATGGATAATATGGCAACTGATGATTATAATCAACATAATAAAGAAATACCAAACAATGGGCCAATTAATCGTATAAAAAATGCTTCAAAAGATACAATTCCAATTGCTGTTGGTCCAAGACGTCAACATTCTTCACGTTTTCATGTGACTGAAAAGATTGAATTAGAAAAATTAGTAGGATTCAAAGGTATAATTTTAATAATATAGATTAAATAAAACTTTTTATTTTTAAATATTTATATATTTAATGTTTATGTATTTATTTATATTAATATATTTATATATATCATATATATTTATTAATTTTTATATTATTTCATTTATAAAATTATTTATTTATATTAATATATTTATATATATATATATATATCATATATATTTATTAATTTTTATATTATTTCATTTATAAAATTATATTCATTTTAAAAAAAAAAAAAAAAAAAAAAAAAAAAAAATTAATATTTACACATATATTATATCATATTTAAATCAATTATTTTTTCAACTATTATTGGAATTCTCGAAATAAAATGATATTTAATCTTTTAAATTTCAACCCATTGTTATCTTTTAAATAATATATAATAAATAAATAAATAAATAAAATATTAATATTTATTAATATAAAAGATGTTGATGCTAGTGACCAAGAAGAATTATTTATCAAAAAGATTCAACAATGTAATGTAATTTTCGATTTTAATGATCCACAATCCAATTTAAAAGGAAAAGAAATTAAGAGTCAAACGTTATTAGAATTAGTTGAATATATTACATATAATAGAAATGTTATAACTGAAGCAGCTTACCCAGAAATCATTAGAATGGTAAAATTAATAATAAATATAAATAAATTAATAAATCAATAATGTTGGAATTAAAATATTATAAATCCTTTTGACAAAAATATAAATAATTATAATAATAATATTATTATTATTATAAATAAATAAAATGTTTATTCATTTAAATAATAATATTATATAATTTAATAGTTCGCTGTCAATTTATTTAGAACTATACCACCACAAGTTAATCCAGTCGGTGATGCTTTCGATCCAGAAGAAGATGAACCAGTTTTAGAATTAGCTTGGCCACATTTACAATATGTTTACGAATTCTTCTTAAGATTTATTGAATCTCCGGATTTCAATGTTAATATCGCAAAACGTTATATAGATCAAAAATTTATTACTCAGGTAATGTATTTTATTTCATTTAATAATAATTGAAATATAAAAATAAGAATAATTTTTAAAATTATTGTAAATTCATAATTATTATAATAAAAAAAAAATAATAATAATAATAATAATAAATATTTATATATATATATATTTTACAAATAATGTTTAACATAATGTTAAAATATTATAATTATATATTTATATATATATATAATTGTTGTCTCATTATCAATATATCATAAATAATAAAACATTTTATAATATTACTTTCAAAATATGTATGATTATTTATTAATTTAAATTTAATAAAGTTACTTGAATTATTTGATACTGAAGATCCAAGAGAAAGAGATTTCTTAAAAACAACATTACATAGAATTTATGGAAAATTTTTGAACTTAAGAGCTTATATTAGACGTTCATTTAATAATATATTTTTCAAATTTATATATGAAGAGGAACATCATAATGGTATTGCCGAATTATTAGAAATTCTTGGAAGGTAAATTAATAAATAAATAGATAAATTAAAATAAAAAAAAAAAAAACTAAAAATAAAAGATAATTGTTATACGTTATATATTAAAATAATTATTTTACATATATATATTTTAATATTCATTTAATATATAAATATATTATTCATTTAATATATAATACTAATAAAAAATTTTATTTTATTTTTATATAATTAATTATATTATTCATTTAATAAATGAAAATGATTAATAATTAATAAACTTTTGATTTTCTAAATTTTATGAATAATAGTATTATTAATGGTTTTGCAATTCCATTAAAGGATGAACATAAAGTGTTTTTAATAAGAGTATTAATTCCTTTACATAAAGCAAAATCTTTATCAATATACCACTTACAATTATCTTATTGTGTTGTTCAGTTTTTAGAAAAAGACTCAACTTTAACTGAAGAGGTTAATATATAAATTATTTTAAATTATTAAAATGAATACTAATACTTAAAATAATAATAATAATAATAATAATAAAATTATTAGCAATAATAAAATTTATGATAATAAAATTAATAATAAAATTAATAATAATTGTAAAATAATCAGTATGAAAAATAAAGAATAATTAATTAAGTAATAAATTAATTAATTATATATATATATATTTAAATATAATAAAGGTAATTATGGGATTATTACGTTTCTGGCCAAAGGTTAATAGTCCAAAAGAACTTATGTTCTTAAATGAAATTGAAGAAATTCTCGATATTATTGATCCAAGTGAATTTGTAAAGATTCAAGTTCCGTTATTCCAACAAATTGCTAAATGTATATGTAGTCCTCATTTCCAAGTAGCAGAGCGTGCCTTATGTTACTGGAATAATGATTATATTATTAATTTGATTGAAAATAATGCCAATGTCATTTTACCAATTATGTTCCCAGCTTTATTCAAGAATTCAAGATCACATTGGAATGAGTAAGTTTTTGATAATCATTAATTGTTAATAATAAAATATAAAAAAATAAAAAGATAAAAATAAAAAAATATATATATTAAATCATAAGTTTATATATATATATATATTATAATCAATATTAATATTAATATTAAATTATTATAATTATTTTTTTTTTTTAATTAATAATTATAACAAATATTAAATAACAACAATAATAATAATTAAAAAAGAACTATTCATCAATTAGTTTTAAATGCATTAAAACTTATAATGAATATCAGTCCGGATTTATTTGAAATTTGTACTTCTGAATATAAGCAAAATAAGCAACTGTAAATAATCATCCTTTATATAGATATATATTATAGAAAATTGTATTTATATTTATAATTTATAACTAAATATTAAAGATGATTATTGACAACTCATTTTATTAATAAATCATTGTTTTATATATTATAATAGTGAAGCATTAAAACAAGCAGAAAGAGAAGCTGAATGGAAAAAGATAGAACAAATGGCTAAAGCAAATGCTGAAAAGATGGAAAGTGAAATTAAGGAACCATCAATGAAAACAATAATTGATAATAACTTACAAGGTAATTTTTTATTTTATATTTTATGTTTAAAAAATAAATAAATAATTAAAAAGATATATATATATAAAATATATATTTAAATAATATAAATATTTATTCATTATATATGTATAAATAGATATGGAAATTTCATATAAGGAACCAATGGAATATATTGAAAATAATGACGAAGAGAGCTTAGATATCTTAGCTCAAGAATTAGTAAATATAATTTTTATATCAATATAATAAAAATAATTAATTTTTTAAACATATATAAAAAATATAATTTAAAAAAAAAAAAAAAAAAAAAAAAAAAAAAAAAAAAATAAATAAATAAATATTAAATATTAATCTTTTTTTATTAATTTTTTTTTTTTTTTTAAAAAATAATAATAATAATGAAAATAAAATAATAACAACCATAATAATAATAGCAACAATTCCATGAAAATCCTGAAGTACCAATATTAAGAAGAAAATCAGTTTTACCAGTCGATGAAACTGTATTAACTGAACTTTCAAGGCACAAATCTTTTGATGATTTATTAAGTAACCAAAATGATAGTGAAGAAAATGAAATCCAACCACAAAATTAAAAATAAAATAATAATTAATTTATTCATAAATATATATTTTCATATAAGAAAAGATATATATATATGTACATACATATATAAAATATAAAAAATATAATAATAATAATAATAACACATAACAATAATAATAAAAATATAATAAAATAAAATAAAATAAAATAAAATAAAGCCTATATAATATATATATTATTATATATTATTCAATAATTTTTTTTTTTTTTTTTTTTTTTTTCATTATTTTAAAAGTATAAATTTAGTGTTAATTCACAGATTTGGAAAATTTTAAAGCAAAATAATATACAAAAAGAATAGAAAATTAACTAATAATAATATATAGTTTTTATTTTTTTATTCCAATATAATATATATATATATATATTTTTTTTTTTTTTTTTTTTTTAATTTTTTTAAATTATAATTACAATAATATTAGTATTTCTTCTTTAAACATAAAATATAAAAAAAAAAATAAATAAATAAATAAATATTTAACACTATATCAAATTTTAAAAAATTATAAAATTAAAATAGGCATATTTAAAAAATTAAAAAAAAAATAAAATAAAATAAAATAAAATAAAAAAATAAAAATGAAAAATAAAAATGAAAAATAAAAATAAAATAAAATAAAAATATTTTTTGAATTTTTTTTTTTTATTATTATGTGTTTAATTAAAGAGTTATATAATATTAATATTAATAATAAATAAAAACAGTGTTTTTTTTTTTTTTTTTTAATAAATTTATATAATAAAAAAAAAAAAAATTAGAATATATATAAATTAATAAAAAAAAAAATAATAATAATAATAAAAATAATAAAAATAAAATAGAATAAAATAAAATAATTCTTAATGTGAAAAAGTATAGAAAAATATTATAAAATAATAATAATAATAATAATAATAATTAAAAAAAATAATAATAATAATAATAATAATAATAAAAATATACAAGATTTAAAAATTTAAAAATAAAAAATTATAAATAAAAATAATAATTATTAAAAAATGATTTTTTTTTTTTTTTTTTTTTTTTTTTTTTTTGTTTTGTTTTTTTTAAATTTTTTTATGGAGGAATAATTTTTTTTTTTTTTTAATCTTGTACTTTTATTTAATATACTATTTTATCTTGAAATAATCTTGAATATCTTGAATATTAACTATTTAAAATAAAAAAAAAAAATTTTTTTTTTTTATTATATATATATTTTTTTTTATTATTATTATTTTTTTTTTTTTTTTTTTTTTATTTTTTCTTTATATATATAAGATATATAATTATTGATATAATTATATAATTTATTTTGTTTTTTCTAAAGTTGGGGCTGGTGCTGTTGATGAAGGTAATGGTGGTATCATTTCTGTTGGATGTTCTGTTGGAACATGAGCTTCCGTTGCTGTTGTTGGTGTTAAAGTAGCCATAGTTGTAGAAGTGACACCCTCTTTTTCTGGTACTTTTTGAGCTACTGCTGTTGCTGAAGCTTCAGCTGCTGCTTTTTTAGCTGCTTCAGCATCTTGTAAATCAGCATAGGCTTTAATAGCTTTAGCAGCTGCTGCATAATATTCTATATATTCTTTTGGATTTTTTGAAACAGAGGCAGCAATAGCTTTTGAACTTTGTTTTGAATTTAGATAACCAGGTCCATATGGATTATTAATGTCATAACCTTGATAGTAAAGACCATAGGGATCATAACCTGGAAGAGGTTGACCTGAGGTTGGTGTTAGAACGGAATGACCTTGAGAAGCATAATAATCTGCAATTTGTGATTGAGCTTTAATTATTATTATTTATTATTAATTATTATTAATTATTATTATTTATTATTATTTATTATTATTTATTATTAGAATTAAAATTATGAATAGTATCATGATTATAGTTATTAATATTAGGATTGGAATTATTATAATTGATTGATATCATTATTAGTAATAGTATTTATTAAATTAATATTTTAAATGATAAATAAATGATCGTTAATAAAATAAATTAAAAAAAAAAAAAAAAAAAAAAAAAAATATGATATAAAGAAATTCATTATATTAATTATGTTAATAAAAATAATACATAAATATATATATATATATATGAATAAAATTATTAAATATAAATTAATTAGATATCACTATTAAAAATATCTTTATTTAAAAAAAATGTTAATTACCTGAATTTGGTGTGAAATTCGTATCATGTGAAGCATTAAATCTTGTAGCATTAGCAAGTGGCTAAAAATAAAAATTTAAAAAAAATAAAAATTTTTAAAAAAAAAAAAATAAATAATTATAATAATAATAGTAATAACGAACAACATTAATAATAATTTTAATTGAAATAATATATATATATAAATATATAATAAATATAAATTAGAATGAATAATTTATATATTATATATTAATATTTTATTTAAATAATAATAATAACAATAATAAATATATAAATAAAAAAAAAAAAAAAAGTATTTTATTTAATTACATTTTGTGAAGCTTGAAGTCTTTCTTCAATTAATCTTTGACAATGGTCAATGGTTGAAGCAGGACCTTATAATTTAAATATATATTTATATTATAATCATTATTATTATATTTTATATTTTTATTGAATAATATATAAATATATATAATAGTTTATTATTTATTAAAATAATTTTTTATGATATTTTAGTGATTAATTTATAATTTGATTGTAATAATTCTTACCAGTAATATTGACATTCTTTTGATTTGTTCCAGGAATTTCAGTTTGATCTACAAAAACTTTACAACCAGTTTGTTCTGCTAATAACCTAATAGTTTCTCCTTTTTTACCAATAACTAAACCAACAAGCTATTTTAAAGAAAAAATAAAATAAAATAGATATATAAATACACATATTAATATTAATAATGTATTCATAATATATATTTTAATATACATTAAATTATAAATTAATACTTACATCTTTATGAACTGGCATATGTCTTGTAACAATATTAGCATTATTTGGAACACCTTGATTTTGTTTTTGACTATTACTAATAAGTTCGTCTATTAAAGCACGAGCTTTATCGATGGCAGCTTGTTCACCAGATATAGATATTGGAGCATTAGTATCTGTATTACTATTTTGAAGTACATTTAATTTTGCTCCACTTTTAATGGCTATATCTCTAATAGTATCACCATGTCTTCCAATAACTTTTATATATCATTAGAATAAAATATTTAAATAAATTAATATTATTAAATATAAGAATCAAAGATATATTATTATTATTATTATTATTGTTGTTGTTGTTGTTGTTACTATTACTATTATATTATTACTATTACTATTACTACTACTATTATTATTATTATTATTATTATCATTATTATTTCCAATAATAATTTAAAAATAATAACATAAATTAAAAATAAATAGATATACATACTTAAACCGACAATATTTCTTGGAATTGGTATTGTAATTTGATTTGCAGTTGGAGGTAAGTTATTATCATGTGGTGGAGCTCCTGGTCCATAATGTCCCATATTCTATTATTTTAATAATATAATAATCAAATATTTATTATTTTTATAATTCAATTATATTTAAATATATATATATATTATATAGGTATGTTTATGTTTTTATATTTTATATTATAAGTAATATATATATATATTGTACCTTTGGATTTGGTCTATTATCTGATTCATCAATCATTGTTTTTATCATTTGTTTTGCTCTTTCAACGTCTTCTGGTAAACCAATAATTGTTAATCTTCTACTTGGTTCACTTGAATCTTTTAATTTAATATTATTACAATATTACAATTATTTAAAGTGTTAAATTTTTGAATAAATTACGATATTAGTGATATAAATAAATAATTTCAGTTTATATTAAATACATATATAAATATATTAAAAATATACCTTGAGGAATTTGTACTTTACAACGAGTAGTTGCTTCTATACGTTTCAAACTTTCACCACCACGACCTAATTATATTTCATATATTTTTATCATATATATATACATTATGGTAATTTTATAATAATTAGTATTATTTTTATTATTATTAATGTCAAAATAAAATAATAATAATAATAATAATAACTATAACTAATCATTTTATGTAATATCGATTCTAAAAATATTTATTTTTATTATTAATGTATATAAATAGAAATAAAAAAAAAATAAAAAAAAAAAAAAATACCTATAATTAAACCCTTTTTTATTTTAGTTTATATATATATATATAAAATAATATAATTATATAAAATATAATAAAACGGTTTATATAATATATAAATTTAATATGTACTTTACTATCAATTCATAATAAAATAATTGAAATTATAATATCTTCATGAAATTCAAAATTTAAATAAAAATATATTTATTTCTCATAAAATTACTGATAATTACTGTCATATGATTTGGAATAAGATATTCTTGTGATACTGTTCCTGGTGCAGGATTTGAACTATTATAGAGTGAACGTATTTCCATGTCTTTTTGTCTTCTTTCTTCTGAACCAAGACCATAACGTGGTTTATCATCTTTATTTTATCATATAATTTAATTTTCAATTTTTTATATGGCATTTGAAAATTTGTTAAATTTATTTGTATTTTAATTTTTTTTTTGTATTTTTTTTTTTTTTTTGTATTATTATATTTAAAATTAAAATTATACAAATAATTAATATTAAATATTATAATATTAGATATTTTTTAAATTATCAAAAAAATATTGAAAAAAAATAAAAATTAAAAATTACAAATTATGATAATAATAATAATTATAAATAATAATTGTAATATATAAAATTATTTAATTAATTAAATAATACATTATAAAAATAATGTAATATGTTAATTATATTTATTAAAATAAATAAGAAAAAAAAAATTACATCCAAAAGTTGGACGCTTTGGATCTTTTGATTCATCTTGGAATGAACCATCTTCTCTTGATCTTTTAGTATGAGAATCTTTTTATTATAACAATATTAATATGATAAAAATATAATATAGATAGATTTAATTTTAATTAATATATAAATTTTTTCTATTAATAATTAATATTATATAGAAATATCAAAGAATAAGAATGATAATTATATTGGAAAATATAATAATTATTGTCATTATTAAAGTATTAAGAAATTTTTTGATATAGATATATATTAAAAACTCTTAAAATATAAAAATTAATTAAATTTTTATAAAAAATTTTAATACATAAAATTACCTCCATTATTTCCACCTAATGATAAACTTTGAGCAATTTGTTTTGCACGTTCCACTGGATCCATTATATCACTCATATTTTATTATTTATATATTATTTACTTTAAATTAAATTATTATTGATTTATAAATTTGTAATTATTATATATTTAAATAATTTTTTCCAAAGTATTTATTATTTGTATATATATATATTTTATTAAATGTTGATTAAAAAATCCTTTTAAAAAAATTTCAATTATTATAAAATTGTTATATATATTATATTTATATATAAAAAATACATATATTAGTATTTTAATTTTATCGAATTAAAGAATAAATATTTCATAAAATGGAAAAATATTGAAATTAATTTATTTGTCTATAAATAGTACATAAATAAAACTTGTTAAAATGTAAATGTGTAAATGTGATTATTTTTTTTTAAATGGATTATACTTTTACACTATTTTTATTTTTATTTGATTCCAAAAAATATGATTATAAATTTATATTTAATATATATTATATATAAAATACCTTTATATTTTTATAAAATAATGACAAAACCTAAATATATATATGGATTTATTATTATATTTCAAATGTATTTTAAATCATTTAAATGATTTGAAATCCTTTTTTAATTTTTATATCTCTTACTATATTATTAAAACCTTAATTTTTTCTTGTAACACAGTTTTACATATTATTATTATTTAATCTATCCAAACATAACTATTATATATATTATAATAATAAATTAAATAAGTTTTATTTAAATGGATATTAATTTTTATTTAAATAAATTAATAGCAATTAATTAAATGTATTAATAAATATATATTAAATAAATATGAGATACATAAATATTTTTAATTACATACAAATACATAAATTGATTAATGTATTTTTTTTTTTTTTTTAATTTTAACTATTAGAAATAATATTCGTTTTATTTTATTTATTTCTCATTATTGCATAATAATTTATAATAGCAATTGCTTATTCAATTTTTTTTATATATATATTTACTAATATCATTGAATTAAAATATTCAAAATATTTATTTTATTATTTAACTGTGATTATAATTCATAGTATATCTTTTCTAAAAACAGAAGATACAATAACTATGTTTAATAATAATAATTAATAAAATGTAAAATTAATATAATTATATTATGTTTTCTTTAAATTTTTTTATTCTTTCTATATTAATGATATTGATAAAATGAATGAAATATATTAATACTTATATTGTCATTGGATGTTTTTTTATTAAAAAAAAGAAAAAAGAAAAAGTGAAGTAAAACTTTTTAGTAAACTATTTTACTTTTTAAAGAAAAAGATATAACTTAAACTATTATATTTTATTATTATAAGTTATCTTTTATCTTTTATTTTTTATATAATTAAATAATAAATTGTAAATTGTAGTATGAAAGTATTAGAAAAGTTGTAAAGTAAAAAAAAAAGTTTTTAAAATTATTATTAATAAATTTTAATTTATGATAATTCTTTAACAAAAAATGTATTATAACTCAATTATAAAAAATATTAATATACATTATTATTATATTAAAAAAAGTTTTTTTTTTTTTTTTTTTTTTTTTTTTTTTTTTATTATATATCTATATTTAAAAAGAATTATTATTATTATTTTTTATAATTGAAGATAATATAAAGAGAATTTTTATCTCATTTTTAAACTTAACCCTTCTAGTTTTAATTTTACATTATTTTCTTGAAATATATTTATATATTCAATACATTTATTTATTTGATCATTAAATAATGAATATATAGATAATATATATTATAAAATATAAATATCAATATATTAATATTAAATTAGCATTTATTTAAATTTAAATTAAAATTTTTTTTTTTTTTTTTTTTTTAAAATAAAAATTCTTTAATAAAAACTAATTTTTTTAAATATTTTATACTTTTATAAAAAAAAAAGTCTAAACCTCTTTTAAAAAATTGCTAAAAACAATCTATAACATTAATAGGAAAGAAACATAATTGTGAGTTTTGAATTATTACTTTTTTTTTTTTTTTTTTTTTTTTTTTTTTTTTTTTTTTTTTTTGGAGTAAATAGAAAAATTGTTAAATGGGAAAAATTTAATTAGAAAATTTATTAATAGTAATAATAGAAATCAAATTATTCTAATAATCTTGAAATTTAAATATTAATATTAAGATGAAAAAAAAAGAATTATTATTATTATTATTATTATTATTATTATTATTATTATTATTATTATTATTATTGTCATTATTATTTTTATTTCAATAATCAATTATTATTATTATAGTATTAATATAATTTTATTTAATAAATAGAAGTATTAGTAACATAAGATTAATAAAAGAATTTAAATTATTTTTTTATTTTTTTTTTAAATATATAAATAATAAATTATATACATATATTTTTATATAAATAATTTCAATTAGTTAAATATGTCAGACTCTGAAGTTAAGAATACTGAACAACAGGAAAACACAGAACAAGACCAACAAGAAGAAGTTGTTGAACAAACTCAAGAAGAATCTGAGCAAGCTAATGAAACTAAAGATGATAATGAACAAGATACTACCACCAATTCAGCACCAGCTGAAGAAAAGATTAATGAAGAAGTTAGTATAATATTAAGATACTTTTTTTTATTTTTATTTTATTTTATTTAATTTTATTTAATTTTTTTTTTTTTTTATAAAAAGATGAAGAATTATTATAATTAAAAAAGATTTTATTTTTATTTTAAAAAAATTAGGAACTTGAAGAAATGAAACAAAGAGTAAAAGAAATGGAAGCAGAAGCTGCTAAAATTATGGAAATGAATGAAGAAGCCACTAAAATTGATACAACAGAAAATACAGAAGGTAAATTATATGAAATAATAAAAATTTAATATTTTATTATTATTTATTAATTAACAATTACTTAATATTTTTTAAAATAATAAAATAATATATGTATGTATTAAATAGCAAAAGATGTTGATAGTAGATCAGTATATGTTGGAAATGTAAATATTTTAGAACATATTTTTATAAATTATATTAATAATTTTAAAAATTAAATAAGTAAAGGAACAGCAAAAAAAATTTATAAATATATATAATAATAAAATTTGTTCAATATTTATTAGGTTGATTATACTTCTACTCCAGAAGAATTACAAACTTTATTCCAATCATGTGGTACTATTAATCGTATTACTATTATACATGATCGTTTTACTGGTCATCCAAAAGGTTATGCTTATATTGAATTTGCCGATGTACAATCAGTACAAAGTGCTTTAATATTCAATGAACTTCAATTCAAGGGACGTCCAATTAAAGTTTTGGCTAAGCGTACTAATTTACCAGGTATGTCAAAACGTGGACGTGGTGCATACCGTGGTGGTTTCAGAGGATATAGAGGTAGCTACTTTGGACGTGGCAGAGGTGCTTACAGGTAAATGCTCAATTTTTTTTTTCAATTAAAGATACTTTTTAATTTATTTAATTTTTTTTATATTAATGAGAAGGGATGAATGTAAAAAATATAATATCTAGATATGATTCTTTTTATTTATAATAGATTATTGATATAATAATATATGAAATTATATTTAGGGATAATAAATAAAAATTAAAAAGATATTTTTGATAGTAAAAATAAAATGATATATAGAATATAAAATTAATAAAATGAAAGCTTTAAGTATGAAATAATAAAATTATTTTAAAGATATTATAATTTTAAAACCTAAATAATAGTAATCCTAGTAATAATATAATAATAAAAGCGGAAAAATATATATATATTTTTATATTATTGGAGTAAAAAAAGTAGAATCATTTTGTTGGAAATATAATATTAAATAATGCTATATTATTGTAATGATTAAATATGATAAAATATTAAAAATATTTAAAAAAATATTATAAATTAATAATTTTTTAATAATGATATAAAATTCTATGAACATTGAATGAAAATAATACTATTTATATAATGAATAAAAAAAAATTTCGATTTAATATGATATATTTAAAATAAAATGATATATAGTTGTAGTAGAATAGTAATATTGATGAATATTAAATGAAAGTAGAGATTTATATATGGTATAATAGTAAAAAGTGGATAGAAAAAGTTCAAAAAATATCAACAAAGAAAATATTTACTGTATTTCAATGATAATAAAATATTAAGTTATTCGATAGCGAAGTAATTAAAAAAAATACAAAATAAAAAAAATAAAGATAAACAAATAAGAGATTAATGAAAAACAAAAAAGGAAAAAATAGAATTTAAATTCAGATTAAGAAAAACAATAAATTAAATATAGATGTTAGTTGAAAAAAAAGTTGTTTTATGATATATGGATTGCAATCGATATCAGTTGTAAGTACAACCTTAAAGCTCTTTATATTGTTTCAAAATTAAAAAAAAATTGAATTGCTAAAATAACTTTTTTTTCTTTTAAAAATGATGATAACAAAATAAAAAAAAGAAGAAAAGCAAAAAAAAAAAAAGAAAAAAAAAAAGAAAAAAAAAAAGGAAAAAAAATAAATGAATAAGAAAATAATTGTAATAAAACTAAAATATAAATAAAAAAAAAAAAGAAAAAAAAGGAATAAAAAATAAAAAAAAATTAAAAAAAAGTAAAATAATAAGAAAATAAAAAAGAAAAATAATAATTAAAAAGAAAAAGAAGAGAAAAATATTAATTTAAAAAAAGAAAAAAAGAAAAAAGAAATAAAAAAAAAAAAAAATAAATGAATAAATAAAAAAAGAAATAAATAATAAATAATAATAATAATAATAAAAAGACTAATAAAAAAAAAAATAAAAAATTAAAAAAAAAAAAAAATAGAAAAAAATAAGAAAAGAAAATTAAATAATAAAAATAAATAAATAAAAAAATAAATAAAAATTAATAAGAAAATAAAAAAAAAGAAAGAATATAATTAAAAAAAAAAAAAAAAGAAAAAAATAAAAAAAAAAAAAAAATAAATATAATAATAATAAAAAAAAAAAAAAGAGAGAGAAAAAAAAAAATAAGAGTATAAAATAAAATAAAAAATAAAATAAAATAAAGAAATAAAAAAAATTAAAAAAATAAAAAAAAAAAAAAAAAAAATAAAAATAAAATAAAAATAAAAAATAAAATGAAAAAAAAAAAAAAAAAAAAATAAAAATAAAAAAAATAAAAAAATAATAAATAATTTACAAATAATTTATATATAATAAATTAATTTATTAATAATTTTATTTTTTTGTTATCAAAATATTACAGAGGTGCCTACTATGCTCCATACTAAAGGGATAAAAACATCAATCAGTATTAATTTATATTGCATTATATTTATCATAAGATTTTATCTTTTTAAATATTTATTTTTTTTTATAAACAGTATATATCAACAATTTACTATTGTATTAATATAAATATAAATATAAATATTAATAATATAAATAAATAATAAAAATAATAAGTTAACAATTAAATATAAAATTATGTGATAGAATTCCTTTTTTTTTTTTTTTTTTTTTTTTTTTTTTATTTTATTTTATTTTATTTTAAAGGGTTCTTCTTCAAATAATAAATATAATAAATAGATATATAATAATATAAATATATATAATATATATTATTTTTTATATAAACTAATTTTTAAGAAGGAATAATTAAATTTTTATTTTTTATATGTATTAAAGCATAATAAATTGTTTATTTAATTATTATTATTATTATTATTATTATTATTATTATTTGTTATTATTATTATTATTATTATAATCATAATTATAATTATAATTATACAATTAAAAATTATTAAACAAACTCAACGAAATGTTTAATTTTTCTTTTTTATTATTTAATTCAAGTAAAAAAGGTAATCTATCTTTTTGCGATTAAAAAATAAAGCTTATATATCCTTATTAATATTATTTTTTCTTCTATCGAAAGAAATATTGAGATCAATTTTAGGGTTAACTTCAGCTGAATTAATATTTTTCTTTTTATTGAAATTCTTGTAAAGTTGTTTCATATATTGTGTACCTTTTTGTTGTTTTAGTTTATAATTATATGATTTTCCGTAGGAATGAGGTGAATTAGCCACAAGTCCTGTATAGTCAGGGTATTTAGATGTATTCATGATAGGGCTACAAGTTGTAATTCGGGGTAATGATGGTTTCATTTTCTTTTTATTTAATAATATATTTGCTTGTTCATTTTGATAATTTTGATATTGTTCGTCTGCTCCAGGAATCTATTATTATAATTATTATTATATATTTTTTAATTATTAATATGTTTTTTTTTTTTTTTTTTTTTTTTTTTTTTTTTTTTTTTTTTTTTTTTTTTTTTTTAGCAAAAAATAAAAAAACAAGAAAGATTATAAATGATAAAATATTAAATAAAAATAATTATTAAATATATTATAATATATATTATAAAATTTTTATTTAAATTAAATAATTACAGTTGGAGTTTTTATTTTATTATAGTTATGGAGTATTGGATAATTATATCTGTTCGTTCTTAAAATATGAAGTAGTTCATTTTTTACCATTTCTTCTACTTCATCTTTATAGATATTTTGAGTAGTATTTGCTAAAATTTTTTCCTTTTCTTGTTCAGTGTAGCATTTCTTAATTTCTTCAGGAGTTGATGGCGAACTTGATATTGGGGTTATTATATTTTCTTTAGTGCTTTCTTCGTCTTCAATATCTTTGCTATTCTTATTTGCAATTTCTTTACTATCTTTTGACCTACTTCTACTATATTTTTCCTTAGCCTTATTTATATTTTTGATTGTTTTAGATTCCTTTTTATTATTTTTTGATACAGATTCTTTTGTTTTTCCTACAGAATTATTATTTGATTCGTTCTTTTCTTTTCCTTTATTTGTATTTTTACCATTTGGATTATTTTTTTTGGTATTTTGTTCCTCTGATAATGTGTAATATCCTTTATAATAAGTATATTTACTCTTTAATGGTACTTTAATTTCATTTCCATTGGAATCTTTAACATATGTAAATATTTCTGATTTAGATGGTGCCAATTCTACAATTTCTTTTTTACTAATACCTATATTTAATTATTTTTATATATAAAGTAATTAAATAATAATATAAAAATAAAAATAACAGCAATAATTAATAATTAATAATTAATAATAATAATAATAATAATAATAATAATAATAATAATAATAATAATAATAATAATAATAATAATAATAATAATAATAATAATAATAATAATAATAATAATAATAATAATAATAATAATAATAATAATAATAATAATAATAATAATAATAATAATAATAATAATAATAATAATAATAATAATAATAATAATAATAATAATAATAATAATAATAATAATAATAATAATAATAATAATAATAATAATAATAATAATAATAATAATAATAATAATAATAATAATAATAATAATAATAATAATAATAATAATAATAATAATAATAATAATAATAATAATAATAATAATAATAATAATAATAATAATAATAATAATAATAATAATAATAATAATAATAATAATAATAATAATAATAATAATAATAATAATAATAATAATAATAATAATAATAATAATAATAATAATAATAATAATAATAATAATAATAATAATAATAATAATAATAATAATAATAATAATAATAATAATAATAATAATAATAATAATAATAATAATAAATAATAATAATAATAATAAATAATAATAATAATAATAATAATAAATAATAGTAGCAATAAGTAATAATAATAATATATAATTACTAATGTATATTATTAATTGATAAATGATTTTAAAAGACAGTCATGAAATTATGATAATATAATTACTTTTAATAGTTTTTCTCTTTTCATTAATATTAATTTTTTTGTTACTATTTTGTTCTTCAAGGTTTTTGAAAGAATTCTCTTTTTTTTTATTTATATTAATTTTTTTTTTTGTTGAATTCTTTTTTTCATCTTTTTCATTATAAGAAATATTATTAATGCTTTCATCTAAACTTACAAAAATTTCTGAAAGATTTTCATTTGATTTTTTCACGTAATTTTTAAATTTACTTTCTTTTAGTTTATGTTTTTCTATTCCTTTTAATATTTGTATTTGATTATTACTTCCTAATTTATTTTCGTTACTAGTTTTATCATTTATATTTTCATTTTTGTCTAATTTTTCAACATTTTCATTTTTTTCATTTTCATTGTTTGATTTTTCATTACTCTCATTATTGTTCATATTTTCATCACTTTTGTTATTATTATTTTCATTGTCAAAATTAGTAAGTGAACTATTTGAAATGCTTAAGCTACCACACAAATCATTATTACTATCAAATTTAATATTGCTTTCATTACTATTTTTTTCTTCATTAATTTTATCATCAATAGCTTTTTCACTAATATTACTGTTACTACCATTATCATTATTGTTGACTTTATTATTGCTATTACTGCTTTCATTATTTTGGTTTGAAAGTTTGTTGACATTTTCATCATTAGAATTTTCTTTAATTTCAGGTTTATCAACAATACTTTTATTACTTTTAAGATCAATATTGTTTTTATCTTCTATTTCATTTTCCTTTGGTTTTTCATTTTCATTACTATCATCATTTTTATCTTCAGTTACATTTTTTTTTGGTTTTTCATTTTCATTAGTACTATCATTCTTATAATCATTTATATTTTCTTTTGGGTTTTCACATTCATTAGTACTGTCATTTTTATCTTCAGTTACATTTTCCTTTGATTTTTCATTTTCATTACTATTATCATTTTTATCTTCAGTTACATTTTCTTTTGGTTTTTCATTTTCATTAGTACTATTATTCTTATCATCATTTATATTTTCTTTTGGGTTTTCACTTTCATTAGTACTGTCATTTTTATCTTCAGTTACATTTTCTTTTGATCTTTCATTTTCATTACTATTATCGTTTTTATCTTCAGTTATATTTTCTTTTTGTTTTTCACTTTCATTACTATTATCATTTTTACTTTCAGTTATATTTTCTTTTGGTTTTTCATTTTCATTACTATTATCATTTTTATTTTCAGTTGTATTTTCTTTTGGTTTTTCATTTTCATTATTATTATCATTTTTATCTTCAGTTACATTTTCTTTTTGTTTTATATTTTCACTTTCATTACTATTATCATTTTTATTTTCAGTTGTATTTTCTTTTGGTTTATCATTTTCATTATTATTATCATTTTTACCTTCAGTTATATTTTCTTTTTGTTTTTCATTTTCATTACTATTATCATTTTTACCTTCAGTTATATTTTCTTTTTGTTTTATATTTTCATTTTCATTAGTATTGTTATTTTTATATTCAATTATATTTTCTTTTGGTTTTTCACTTTCATTTTCATTAGTATTGTTATTTTTATCTTCAATTACATTTTCTTTTGGCTTTTCACTTTCATTACTATTATCATTATTTTCTTCAGTTACATTTTCTTTTGGCTTATCATTTTCATCAGAACTATCATTTTTATTTTCAGTTATATTTTCTTTTGATTTTTTAATTTCATTATTATCATTATCATTATTCTTATTTTCAGTTACATTTTTTATTAGTTTTTCACTTTCATTACTCTTATCATTTTTATTTTCAGCTACTTTTTCCTCTGGCTCTTCACTTTCATTAGTACTTTCATTCTTATCTTCAATTATATTTTCTTTTGGTATTTCACTTTCATTATTGTTATTGCTTTCGTTATTATTATTAGTATTATTATTATTATTTGAACTATCAATTTTTTCATTATTTTCATTATTGCTATTGTCTTCAATTGCTTTATTTTTTATATTATTATTATTATTATTATTATTATTATTATTATTATTATTATTATTATTATTATTGTTGTTGTTGTTGTTGTTGTTGTTATTTTCAATATCATTATTTTCAATATTATTATTTTCAATATTATTATTTTCAATATTATTATTTTCATCATTAATCGCTCGATCAAAATCATTATTATTACTATTAAAATCAGAAATAACATTATCATTATTAATTACTGTTTTGTTATATATTTCTAAAGCTTTTTTTTCGACATCATCGTCGTTAATAAAGGTTTCATTTTTTTCTGTATTAATATCATTATTTAATGAAGTATTTTCAAATGGAATTTTAATTTTATCATCATCAAATATAATATTTGTGCTTATTGATTTTATAGGTGATACAATTTTTTCATTCTTCCTATTATAAATAAAATCACTTGATTTGTATTTTTTTAAAGTATGGATGCTTTTATTATTACTTTTACTATTTAAATTTAATTGTGAAACAGACAGATATCCAAAACTTTTAATATTTTTTTTACTCACTTTCTTTTTTTTACGTACAATATTACTATTATTTTTATTATGATCTAAACATATATATATATATATATATATATATTATTTTTTATTTAATTTTTTTTTTAAAATTAATTTTCATTAATTGATAAATATGTAGTAAATAAAAATATAGTTATTATTTATTTTGAAAGTAACGTTAAAAAAAAAAAAAAAAAAAAAAAAAGTGAAGAAATACAAATAAATTACCTATAGTAATGGTATCTTTAATATTCATAATATAATCTGATAAATCATCTTCATTTGAATTATTTGAATTATTATTTAAATCATCCATTTTTTTTACCAATATCGATGGTAAACTTTCATTTTTTGTTTTTTCTTTATCAAATGATAATTCCCTTTTCATAAAATTTTCACTAGGTATGAAGATTTTTGATTCAAAATCATGAGGATCATTTTCAAGAAATTTTACAGATGGCTTTCTATTAGCATTAAAACTTTTCAGAGAATTTTGATTGAGATTTATTTTTTCAATATTCATTGATAATTCCAGTAATTTAGTTCGAACATGCTCTTCTCTTCTTTTCTTCATTTTTAATAATTTGGATTCCATATCTTTTTCCTGCTTTCTTAATTTGTTAATATGTTTATATTTCTTTATTGATTCAGAATCATATTTTAATTCTATATTAAAATCATCGTAATTTTGATTTGTTTTGGAAACAAGAGGCTGATTGATTGTTAAATATTCAATACCTGAATTCTTTTTATAATATTCATTAGGGCATCTTAAAAAATGATAAGTTTTTGCATTATTAATAATATATGAATTTTTATTTCTTTTTGTTATAATAGCTTTTAATGCTGGTTTTGTAATAAAATAAGAATAAGAATTAGAATTTTCGGTCATTATTTAAAGTTTATTGTTAAAATATTAATTCTTTTTATATCTATTGAGATATTGCTTTTAAAGATTCTTTTCATAAAATTTTTAATTAAAATTAATTATACTATACTATTTTTATTAAATTTGATAGTTTATTAAATGAATTTTAAAAATATATTGATCGCTTCCTTCCCTTTTTAATAATAGGAAAATTACATTTTCAGTATTCTTAAATTATTAAAAAAAAAAAAAAATTATTTTTTTATTTTTTTATTTTTATTTTTATTTTTTTTTTTTTTTAAAAAAATATAAAAATTTCGGTAAAATAAACTTTATAAAAAATATAAAAAATAAAAATTTAATTTAATAATTAATTTATTTATAATATATATTTGTAATATTTTAACATTATAAATGTTTCTTTTTTTTAATTAATTAACAAATGGTATAATAATTTTGAAATTTGAAATCCCAAATAAAAAAAAAAAAAAATAAAATAAAGTAAAAGTAAAAAAATAAAAAAATAAAAAAGTTATTAAAAAAAAAAAAAAAATAATATATAATATATTAAAAAATAAATAAATATCATAAAAAATAAATATTATAAAAAAGAAATATTATAAAAAAAATGGAAAGTAAAAAAAATCTTAAATCTCAAACTTCAAGGTCTGTTTCATTTGTTCAACGTTGGAAATGGAAATGGTCAGGAAATATTACCAATGAATCATTAAAAATTGGAGATCTTGATAATGTAATTTTTAATTTAATGTTAATAAATTTATCAAAATATTAATATATTATATATATATATAATTTTTTGAATTTAATTAATTTAAAATTTTAATATAATAAAAAGGATGGGAATAATGAGTTTGTTATAGGTTCAATTACTGGAACTGTTGGAATTTTTAAAGGTTTTTAATATTTTTAATTGATATATGTATTAAATAATTAATAATTAAAAGTAAATATTCATCAAAATACTTATCAAAAATTATGAAAATAAAACAATTTAAAGGTCAAATGTTATGGAAATCATTTGAAAATTTAGGAACAATTACAGCAGTTGCGATTGGTGATGTTTGGTATTAATTTTTTATTTTTTTTTTATTTTTTTTTAATAATGTACGATGTATTATTTTTATAATTTTTTGTTATTAATTTCCATTATAATTTATATATATTATTTTTCAAAATGATTCTATATATATATTAGGAATAATGGTAATAATTCTTTAATTGTTGGAACTGGTGAAGGACAGTGTCATATTATTGAAATTTCAAAAGTAAATTCTGATGATGAAGATTCAATGGAAAATGTAATTACAAAAACAGTAACTATTCCAGTTCCTGTTAATGTTTCAAGAATTCTAATTGCTGATATTGGTAAATTTGAAATGTTCAATACATTTATTATAAATTTATTTTAAAATATATATTAATATTTTTTTTTTTTTTTTTTTTTTTTTTTTTTTACATTGAATGTATTATTTATATTTTGAATATTAATTGTTAATTAAATAATTACAATTTTATAATAAAACTATCTTATGCTTTAATTTTGCTAATAATTTTCAATAGATGGTGATGGATACAATGAATTAGTATTAGGTAGAACTGATAGATTTTTACATTCTTTCCAATTAATGAAAACTGACACATCAAGTACAGTAACATTAGATAATAATAATACCACTGGTCTTGCTGTTATTATTATCCATAATGATAATAATACAGAAAAAGTATTATTGAGGGAGAAAAAAAATTGGTCCTTTGACGGTCAAGTATGCAAAATATTAAATTCAATATTTTTCCATTTGAAGCAACAATTAATATTGTTTAATAAATTTTTATTAATAATAATAATTTTTTTTTTTTTTTTTTTTTTTTTTTTTTTTTTTTTTTTTTAAATAAAAATGAAATTAAATTATAATATAAGCTTGGTTCTGTAGCTCTAACTTATGATCAAAAGAAAAATCCAATATTAATGGTTGCTCAACCAGGAGGTATATATATAATAATATAATTTTTTATTAAATAGAAAAGAAAAAAAAAAAAATTAAATGAATTTTTATATATTAGGTGTTGTTGTATTAATTAATAAAAATGGTGAAATAATGAAAGAAAAAGAAAATACATCAAATGGATCAATAGAAGTTTCAACAGAATTAATTACAGATATTAAAGGGGTTAAAGGTTCAAATTATTCAGCAATGATTACTATGGATGGTAATATTAATTTTTATTATAAATTAAAAAAAGAATGGACTTTACAAGTTAATAGTCAATTATTTGCTATATCAAAGATTGATTGTACAAATGGTAAATTTTGAAATGAATATTTTAGACAATTATATGGAATATAAGATAAAATTAATTATAATCCAAACAAATTTAATAAAATATTATTAAATTATAATATATTAAATCAATAATTTTATTTATTTTATTTATTTATTTATTTTTATTTTTGTAAATATTAAAGACGGAAACGAAGAACTCGTTATTAGTTCTTGGAATGGATTAACATATATTGTAGATCATTATATGAATGTAGTAGAATTTGATTTTGAAGAAAGAGTTTGTGCATTTATAGCAGGGAATTATGCAATAGCACCTGATAAGAGTATGTATAAATCTGTAAAACTTTTTATTATTATTTATTTATTTACATATTTTTCTATATTTTTAATATTATAGATGTTCCTTGTATGTTCTTTGTTACATTTGATGATGTAATATATGTATATTATGATATTTGTTTAAGCTCTATATATTTAAAAACTTTAAGTGATGTATTAGATAAGGATATTGAAATGGTAAGTTAAAAATATATATATTTATATAAATAAATAATAAAATAATAATTAATTAACACTATTTATAAGAGTGTTAATTATTTATTATATTATATTTATAATATATTAATTATCATATATAATTGATTTTTGATATTTTGACTATTTGACATTTTGACATTTTAACTTTTTTTTTTTGTATTTAAGCATTCTGATATTATAGAAGGTAAATATATGCTTTATATACTTATAGTTCGTTAATACTGAAACAACCAGGAAAATTATTTATTAATTAATTATCCAATAAACAAAAATGTAACAATTTTAATAGAATTAGGTTTTGAACCACCAGCAAATGGAAAAAAAAGATCAAGGGCTCAATATGCAGAGATATTTCAAAAATTATTTTATAATACTGATTTGGAACTTTTAAGTGAAGTTCACGAAGAACTACAAGAAAGAATACATAAATTACAGATATCAGATGTTTCAAATATTAGATTGAATATTTAAAGGAATATAAAATATAATATTTTATATTATTATAAATTAAATAATACACACTATCTAAGTTTATAAGTTATATATTAATTAATTAATACTTAATATCTTTTTTAAAATGTGAAAAATTATTAATACACATAAAATAGTTTTAATAAAAAGATAAAAAGTAAATGTAAATATATTTATACATTTAATATGTAAAAATTTTAAAAAATAATATATATATATATTAAAATAATATTATCATAATATGTAATAACGACAGTTTTGATAGTAATGATAATAATTTATTTAATTATAATTAATATTGTAATATTCATATATCATAAACATTTATATTATAGATTAATATATTTTATTAATTATACTTTTTCTTATTTTATGTATATATAAGTATTATATAATTTTTTTTTTTTTTTTTTTGTAAATATAACAAAATAACAGTAATATATTACTATATATTTAAGATAAATATTTATTATTATTTTTCCTCTAATTATTATAATTATTATGTATTTTAAATAATAGAATTTATTTATGATTTTTTTTTTTTTTTTTTTTTTTTTTTTTTTTTTTTTTTTTTTTTTTTTTTGCTGTTGTTGTAGTTGTAGTTGTTTATTTAACAATAATTCTATTATATTTAATTCTATTAATAATAATTATAATCATTTTGTATATATAATTTTTTTTTTTTTTTAATTATCGATAAGACTAAATTAATAATATATATTATAATATGATTAATATAATACATACATATATTTTCTATTTTTTTTTTTTTTTTTTTTTTTTTTTTTTTTTTTTTTTTTTTTTTTTTTTTTTATATAAATTCTTTTATAATTTAATTTTTTTATAATAACTATTATTTATTTTTCACATCTTTGTGACATCTCTTTTAATTTTTTATCATCAACAATTTTAGTTGGTTTTGCAAGATAATTTTGGAAAATAGGATTTTCCTTAAAATTATATGATTTATCAATCAAACTTGTTAAATCATGTACACGAGATGACATCATTCTTAATTTATCAAAATTTATCATATTATCTACTTTACTTTGATTACCATCATTAATAAAGGTTAAATCTTTTAAATAAATAGCTACATTCAATATAAATATATATATAGGTATATTATAAATTATTAGTATAAACAATTTAAATATTGTTTTTTTAAAATAAAATTAATGACATTAATCTTAATATCATTTACGTAAAAACGGTATAATTGGTGGTTCTTTTGATTCTAATTCCATTCTATAGTTTCTCATATTCCTTGAAGGATCCATTAATTTTTCCATCTCGGAAAAAGTATTTCTAATTTTTGATGATAGTCCCTAAATATTACATTATTAATTATTTATTATTATTATTATAATTATATATATATATATATTTTATTTTATTTATTTTAATTTATTTAATTTTATTTTATATTTATATTTATATTTATATTTATTTTTTTTTTCTTTATAAATATATTAACATATTAATATATTTTTATTTGTACTTACTTCCCAAGTCTTCTTTAAACGTTGAACAGCGTTTGTACTTAATCCAGACATAAGAGCAAATGTACTGAAGAAATTATTATTATCTAAGCAAGACTTTTATTAATTTATATTAAACAATTTTTTATTTAATATTTTTTTTTTAAAAAAAAAAAAAAAAAAAAAAAAAAAAAAAAAAAAAAAAAAAAAAGAATTTATTATTATTTTATTATTTTATTTTATATTTTATATATAAATATTATTTACCTTTGTTACTTGAATAATTTTTTTTAGAACTTCAATTCTCTTTTTCAAGTCTTCCTCTTGTAATACTTCTGTAGCTGCCCAAAAACTCTCCTATTATTGACAATTCAAAATAATTTAAGAACAAATAAAAAATAATTATTAAATATTTAAAATAAAATAAATAAATATTAAATTCTATATTAACAAAATAATATTAATGATGTAAGATATAAAAGAAAAAATACCAAGTTAAATCTTGATATAAAGAAATTTAAGCATGGTGAATCTTCATTTTCTTTGTTACCCCATATCTGATTTAGATATTCAATTGGATGGATATTTTTCATAAGCTTAAAATCATATAAACATAATTGTTCGGCAACTGCCACTGGATCCAATTGGCTAAGCATACTATTCATTACTTTTCCTATTTTTTCTACTTTTTTTATATATTCAAACATATCTTCATATTTCTTTTTCTTTTTTTTTTTTTTTTTTTTTTTTTTTTTTTTTTTTTTTTTTTTTGTAAATTATATTTTATTTAATATTTATTATTTAATGAATCATAAATTTATTATTTTATAAATATTTATTTAGATTTGTGATATTATTAACTATATTATATAAAATTATATATATTATATATATTAATATATTTACTTGTAATTCAATTTGGCATTCAAAATCTTCAACTCTTTGGGTATATTCTTCATATGGCTTTAATTCATTAATAAATGAAATTAGGTTTTCTTCTAAATCAAGGTATACAGCAAAATCATGCCAGTGATGTTTTACCCAGTATTCCATTACTTTTACCACACTTTTTTTTTTTTTTTTATTTTTTATATGGTACAATATATATTGATAAAAAATTTTGAATTAGTATTATAAAAAAAAAATTTATTAAATATTTAAAATTTTTTTGATATTTAAATTTTATTTACTTTGATTGAATGAATCCTTTCATTTCCTCAAAATACTTTATATCATCTTCAGTTGGATCTGGAGGAAGCTCACAATTAAATGTATTTATTAATTAATGAAAATAACTTTCACATAAATAATTATTTAATTTTATTAATAAAAATATATATATATATATATAATTAAAATATATTTTATTTTTAAAAGGATATCTTGCTGTTAACAACTGGAAAAATTCCATAGGTTTTATATATGCACGATAGGTTAATAAAAATATATCTAAAAATGTATCATCTATAATAATAAAATATTATATTTAATATATATATATATATTAATTTATATTAAACATATTTTATTTTATTTTACTTTTTTTTTTTACCTTTTTCGGAACCATCCGTTGCTCTTTCAATGAGTTTATCTATTGTACCAGCCATTACTTGTAAACTATATTTTATTTAATTCATATTTAATTATTATTTTATTCATTACTTTTATAATATAATTAACATGTAATCTATATAATCTATATAATAGAGAAACAATTCATACTCTTCGTCATATATATTTTTATATTGTAAAATCATGACATCTTGATCATTTTCATTTACACAAACTGTACTATAGTATTTTTCGCCTTCTAATAATTTAAAGGTATTTATATTTCCTGATTTTAAATTACCATCTAATGAGTAATATCTTAATGCTCTATCAAGTTGAACTTTTTCTCCATTCTCTGTTTGTAATGTATTAACTTCTTCATTTAATTCTTTTTTTCTACATGCACATGATAATATTACATCCAGAGTCACTTCTACTGGAAATTGTAATTCAATTTTTTCTCCATCATTATATATAACATATACTGTACCAACGTTACCTATTTCATGACCTTTTAAGTATAAATTATCAGTCTGTGAACGCTGATGTTTACGGAATGTATTCCTTCTTAAGGTTGAATTACTATTACTCATACTATTCGATGAAACTATTGTTTTCCTGTTTTTCATAATTAATATATATTTACATATTGTAATATAAATTTTTTTGTAATATTAATTTTATTGACAAATTACACATTTATTTTATATTTTATAAAATTTTGAGATAATAATAATAATAATCATAAAATTAATAATAATCATAAAATTAAAAATTAATAATAATGATAATAATGATAATTAATAATAATTAATAATATTTAATAATAATTTATTTAGTTATATTATTTTATATCTATAATACCGTATAGAATGATAATTCATATGCTCGTCAAATTTTCCATCAACTTCAGCAAATGATGGATCTCTTCCTCTAAACCCGGATTCAGTATTTGAAGCTGTGGGGCTTTCTAAACCTATATAAATGGTTATTAAATAAATATATATATAAATATACATATATAAATAAATAAATAAATAAATAAATAAATAAATAAATAAATAAATAAATAAATAAATAAATAAATAAATTTATAAATATCTTTTTTTTTTTATTTTTTTTGTTAATTAAACTTACTATTTATACTAGCTAAACTTCCATTTTCAGCACTAAGTGAATCATGACCTTCAAGTCCATGTTCTTCTGTACTAATATCATCTTGTAATGAATTATTTGATAACCTTGATTCCATTAATGTACTTGAACTTCTTCTAAAAATAAATAATGAAAATGATTTTTTGCTTTTTCCTATACGAAGATTAAATTCACTTCCACCATTTTGTTGCTTTTTCTTTATTTGCTCTTCATCCACTGTAGCTGGGAAATTATATTTTTTCATTTTGAAATTTAGTTTTTTTGATGCGGGGGAATTCATTACCGAACCTCTCCTATTTATCGTTTCATTCTTATCTTCAACTAATATTTTATAATTATTATTAATTTAATTAGTATTAATAGATTTACCATCATTTTATATTTTTTCAAATTAATTTAATGTTCTAAATGAAAAAATATAAAATTATAAATATATATGTACATAAATTAATGTAATTTTAAATACCTGATAATAGCTTTAAATTATATTCTAAATAATTTTCTAATGATTCGGATAAATCTGGTTTAAGTCTTTTACTTCCCTTTTCTGCAAGTATAATATAATCACCAGGGGTATATCCTTTCTTTTCTGAAACTTTACATACAATATCCCATAGTGTTACTGTTTTACTTGCTATATTAATCATTGTTGTGCCATCATCGGGTAATTTCATTCTTAAATAACATTCACCATTATTACCTTCAATAAAATTTGAACCACTTTTAATATGAATATTATTTGTATATTAAAAGTTCCAATAATAATAAAAACATAATTATGAATGAATAATGTATATTTCAAATATATATAATAAAGCTCATTATTAATTTCGCACTATTATATTATTTATTTACCTGAATGCCATATTGATATTAATAAATATATTTATATAAATTATATGATATTTTTTTTTAAATAAAATCCTCGATAATATACTTTTTTATGAAAAAAAAAATTTTTTACAGATGCATATATTATATAGATATTATATATATATAATTATTCTTTGCCAAAAAGAATATAATCAAAACTGTTGTGTATTAATAAATATAATGCTTTTGTATATTTTTGTATATTATATGCTTTTTTTTTTTTTTTTTTTTTTTTTTTTTTTTTGTTTGTTTGTTTTGTTTTTTATCAGTATGTTTTAAATTTAGTTCATAACATTAATATAATTAATGTTAATGTTATGAACTTTTCTTCTTCACAGTTTTAAAATAATATTATTTTAAAAAAATGAAGTCACTTAATCTTGGTATTATTTTTTTTTTTTAAATATTAGTTGATAAATTATTTCTCGAATAATCCAAATATTAGTTTAACATATATATACGAACTTGTTAATATGACTTCGTTTATCATTAATATTATATATTATGTATTCCAAAATCTTAAATATTATGCATATATTAATTTTTTAATTATATAATGATATATATAATTTTAATAAATAGTAACGAAAACTTTTATATAGGTATAATATAAATATAAATTGTCTTTTATTTGAATTATATATATACATATATTCTTTTTTTGTACTTCAAATATACAAAAGCTTGCTTTATACTAAATAGTTTATAAGAAATATAATGAAACTTTATATTGGTGATGTTATAAATAAATTATATATGTATAAGCTAACTTCTATTATTAAATATAATATTGATAATAAATTAATTTTGAATATTTAAAGTATATAGTAATAATATATATATATATATTTTCTTTTTTTTTTTTTTTTTTTTTTTTAAAAAAAAAGAAAAATATTAAAAGTGTAATCAATATGAATAATTATATAATTAATAATTTAATTAATTGTATTATATATTATAAAACTTAAATTATACTAATTATTTATATTTACTATTGTAATATGAATCCATATTATTATTACAATTTTATCATATATCTATAAATTATAACTTTATTTAATAGTATCATATAAATCTATATTTTATTAAAATATTATTAAATTTATACTATACTATACACGTTAAACTTTATTATTTTGTATCATAGATACACACACACACCCACGTATATATATATATATATATATATATATAAATTCTATATTTTTAGTAAATGTTTTTTTTTCTTATTTAGATATACAAATTCATTTTTCTAAAAGATAAATCTATTTAATTAAGTTATCATATACTTTTTTAAATTATTAAAAACTAAAAATATTTTATATTAATATAATTTTTTTCTATTTCAATAATATAAAATAATAGATGGTTAATTATTATCATTAGGACTTTATAAAAAGTAACCTAAGAGTTTTAGAAACTTTATAAAATTTTCAAATATATAATTATGACTATTTTAAATTAAATATAATATAAAATAATCATAATTATATTTGAAGTAAAAAAAAATCCATTATTAATAAATAATTATTAACATTTAACTTAATAATTCAAATAAATAAATATATATGTAAAAATAATATAATAGTTATTATTATTAAATATAAATAGTGAAAATAAAAAATATCAAAATTCTTTAATAATTAAAATAATTATTATCAATTATTAATTAAGATTGATATTATTATCATTAATAATATTTCGTTTTATTATAATTATTTCTTCTTATTATTGTATTCCTATTCTTATTATTCTTATTTATTATTTCTTCTTCATATTATTATCACATTCTTCTTCTTCGTCATAATATTATTTTTTCTTCTTATTATTATTCCTTATTATTATTTTAATATTAGTGTTTGTCTGTGATATTATTTTTTTAATAATAATTATTAATTATTATAAATAGAAAATAATAAATAGGCTTATAAATATAAGAAATTTCATTTCCTTTAAATATATATAAATATAAGATTTAAGATACATTTTTTAATTTATAATTTTAAATTTATTTTTATCATTTTTTATTTTCTGTAAAGATTAAAATAATTTTATTAATATTAAAAATAATTTTTTTTTTTTTTTTTTTTTTTTTTTTTTTTTATTTTAAATTCTTTTTAAATTATTAATTGTACAAATAATGTCAAGACCATCATCAAGAGGAAGTGATTTTTCGAGTTCAAATTCGAACAGTTACTATGAAAAAAGTAAAGCGTATTAAAATGAATTAAACAATAGAATGAATTTTATAATATTAAATATTTTTTTATTTCACCTTTTTGCATTTTATTTTTATACTTTTTATAATTTTAATTTAATTTAATTTAATATTTTTTTCCGAGCATAAATTAATTAAAATTTTATGAATTATAATGATAGAAAATGAATTGCAAAAATTACAAAGAGAATATAGATTAACCAAAAATGACCGAGATGCTTATACAGAGGAATCTCAAATTAAAATTAAAAAACAAAAGTAATAATAGAAAACAATTAAAAAAAAAATAAAATTTTTTTTATAAAAAAAAAAAAAAAGAGAAAAGAGATAATAATAAAAACAGAAATACTAAAAATAAAAAGAATGTTAATAATATAATGTTAAAAATATATATATTAAATAAAATATTATAAAATTTTATGTAGTGTAATGATAAATTATTTAAAAGATGATATTGAAAAACTTGAATATAAAAAGAAGTTACTTAAAAATAGATTAAATAATAAAAATAAAAATGAATCTGAAAAAGAAGTAAAAGCATTAACTGATTATCAAGGTAAAAATAAAAATAAAAAATAAAATAAATTCAATAACAATTGTTATTTTAATAATATAATTTAAAGGTTACACACATTAATTTAATATTAATATATATAAATATATATTTATTTATTCTTATATATTTTGGTATGTCAGAACAACTTGTTGAGCAACAAAAAAAAATATATGAATATATTGAACAGACAGATAAAAAAATTGAGGAAATGAATCAAAAAATTATGGATTTGAAGAAAGAGCAAGGAGGAATTAATAAATATGAAGAAAATAATGAACATTTAGATAAGACAATTAAAATTCTTCAAAATAAATTAGAACAAGTAATGATTAAAAAAAAAAAATAATATATATATATATTAATATATAAGTATTAATTAAAATTTTTTCTAAATATAAAATAGTCACTTAAAAAATTTAATACTACATTAGTTGAAAATAGAAAAAATCGAGAAAAATTAGATTATTACAGGAAAGAAAGAAATGTATTTTATAATATAGTTAATAAATTAATAAAAGATATAAAAGATAAAAAAAATCATATTAATAATATGATTGAAAACTCAACCTCAGCTTATCAAACAAGGTAATTTTAAATACTAAATATATAATAAGATATAATAAGTAAAACATATAATAAGTAAAACACATACACTTTTTATTCATAAAATATAAAAATGTATTTATGAAGGGATGAAGCCAATTGTAAAATATCAATCTTAAAAGAAAAATCTGATAAGGAATACTATCAATATTCTCAAGAAATTAGTGAACTCTCAAGATTATTAGAACATGAACAAAAAACAAGAGATTTTATAAATACCAAAAATGCTGAAAGAAAAGTTGTAACTGCAAAAGGAAAATCCGGAAATAAAAAAGGTATAATAATTAAAAAATACATATATATAAATAATAATAATAATAATATATATATATATATATATATTTTTTTTAAAAAAAAAAAAGAAAATTAAAGATTTTTAATAAATAAATTATATATAAATAATGTATTCCATATAATAATATATTAATATTACTATTATATTCCATTTTATATAAAATTACTTTAAAAAGCTGATCAATATGATACTTATAATGATATTGAGGTATATCAAAAAGCATTTGATCAAATATATGAGAGTACTAAAGTTAATGATATTAACGAATTAATAACAAATTTCAATGAAACAGAAGAAAAAAACTTTTCTTTATTTAATTATGTTACCGAAGTTGTTGGTGAAGTTGGTGATATAAATAAAGATATTAGAGATATTTCTCAAAATATTGAGGAATTAAAAATTCAAAATGTTGAAATTGAAAATAAAAAGAAAATAGTCATTTCAAAATTAGAAGTAAATTTTATTAAATAAAATTAATATGAAATTAAAAAATTATAATTATTATATATTAATATATTTTTTATTATAATAAACTTTTAGGAAAAGTTAAATGATACTAAAGAAAAATCAATTCAATATGAAAATGATTATGTAGATTGCAACAGAAATTTAAATGTATTAAAAGAAAAAGTGTTAGAAATGATTAAACTGATCCAAACTTTCAAACCTGTTAAAAAAATTTATATTCCTCCAGAACTTCCAAATAAGCATTTTAATAATGTCGATACAGAAAATCAAGAAAATGAAGAAAAAACCACAAAGCATGATGGAAACGAAAATGAAAATGAAAAAACTGACGAAACAACAGAAATAAAATCACGAAGTCAAGATGGAGTAGAAAATATGGAAAATGATACAAAGGTCAATAGAGAAGAAGAAAAAAAAGAAGAAAAAATTAAAAATGATATAGATACAGTAAAATTTGAATTACCAGTTAATTTAGAATTAAAGGATGAAATAAAGGATGTTAATTTAATGCAATGCTTAAACTATATTGAAGATAATATTAATAGCCTTTTGATGATTAATTACACTATTAATCTTTCATCTATTATAAATAATAATCAACAATCTCAAAGAAACAATATGGTTGATAGTAATAATATTAGTAATAATATTGAAGCTGAAAATGCTATTAATAATGAAAATGGTATATTACCTAATAATCAAGAAATTAATAGTTTACTTGGTATTGGTCCACAACCACCAATTGCAAGCAATGATATTAATGCTCCTATATTAAGGTAATTAAAAAAAATTAATCCAACACTTCTTGAAATGAAATTTATTAAAATTTATTACAACAACATATTATTAATTCTAAATTGCTTATATATATATTTATAAATAGTGATGACTTCGATATTATGCGTAAATCTAAGGTAAATAAGAATACATTAGTTGTTGATAAGAAAAATGAAAATTATAATGATTCTTATCCAATGTCAAGAGAAGAATTAATGAAAGCTAATATGAATTCTGTAAGTTTTAATAAATATTATTATTATTAATGTTTTATTATTATTGTTATTATTATATAATAAATATCAAATTTTTTATTAAAATTATATATATATATAATATTATTAAATATATTTTTTACTTATAGAATAAACAATAAGAAACAAAAAAATGACAAGATTACAATCAAAAATTATTATACTCAATTATGTAAATTTAAATAATAATAGATTTCATTATTAAAAACTTCTTTTCCTTAATATTAGTAACATTATATTCATTAACAATATTTTATAAATATTAAATTCAAACTACTTTTTTCATTTCTTTTTCTTTTTTCTTTTAAATGTATAATTGATTTCAATTAGTTTTTATGTATTATGTTTATTTTTTTAAAAAAAAAAAAAAATAAATGTTTTAATTCAAAAAATTTTCTATATTATTATAAAATAAATAAATAATAATAATAAATTTTTATTAGATAAATTAAAAAAAAAAGAAAGAAAAAAAACAAAATTATTACTATTGTATAGCAATAATAATGTAACAATTATTATATTATACTATATTATTATTAATTTTATTAATACTTTTTTTTTTAATTTTTAATTTTATTAATACTTTTTTTTTTTTTTTTTAATTTTTTAATTTATTTTTATTTCATATTTTTTTTTTTTTATTTTGAAATTATATATATTTGAGGTATAATTAAAATATAGAAAATATATTTTAATATTTCTATGTAATTTAAATTTAAAAATAGTATTAATATTAAACAATAAATTAAAGTATTAAAATATGAACATATATAATTTATTATTTAATATTTAAAAGATACATATTTAAATAAATAGTATTGGATTAATGGAATAATTTTAATTGAATTATTATCAGCAAAGACATTCTAATAAATATAAAAATATATATAAAAGAAAAATTTTATATAAATTAAATAAGAATAAAAAATTAGCCTTTTTTTTTTTTTTTCTTTAATTATACATAAAAAAAAAGTTTATGGTTAACATACCTTTATCTCATTAACATTACTTATATTTAATAATGCTTCCTTTTTATATAAAAATATACATACTGCAGCTATTGGAATAAGTTCTAAACTGTCAAATCCTATTATTCTATCCCATAATAATAATATTTGTTCTATGTCCAACATACCAATAAATGAATAAACTATCCATGGAAAAGCAATTTCTAATGGTGATTTACCAATTATATACTGTATATGGAAATATAAGACAGAATCTAATTGCTTGAATAAATGCTCAAATACGTGACATTGATATACTAATCCGTTTGAATTATTGATAGTATGTAATCTTGAAGAATATCTTTTATAATTATAATTGAATAATAACGTTAAATAAATAAAGAAAAAAAATATAATATAAAATATAATATAATGTTAATCATTATTATTGTTATAATAATAATAATAATAATAATAATAATAATAATAATAATAATAATAATACTAATACTAATATTAATAATAATAATAATAATTATAATGATAATAATAATAATAATAATAATAATAATAATAATAATAATAATAATAATAATAATAATAATAATAATAATAATAATAATAATAATAATAATAATAATAATAATAAAATTAAGTAAATTTAATATACGGTTTTTTTTTTCAATATATATTTATAATTAAAACAATATTTACTTCGCATAAAATTCTCTAAATAGCATATAAACATTATCTGGATTATTATATAAATAGCAAAATGGTATAGCGTAACTTGATATACCCCATATTGGAATTATTCCATTTGGTGGATATAATTTTCCAACTTTTAATATATAAATTAATAATTTAATATATTAAAAATATATTATTTATAATCAAATTATAAATTTATATATTTATATATATATCCATTTTAATATAAATCTATATCATTTAATAATTAATACATATTATTATTATTTTAGTATATTTACTTTTATTATCAGTATATGGTTCAAAATATCCTTCGGTGTTTCCGTAATTGTTGACATTTTTATTTTGATATACTTTTGGTATTAGCCAATTATCTCTTGTCCAATAGTACATAACTTGAGATAATATATCTTCAAATATAAAATAAGAATCATCGTTTTGAATTTGTTTAACATCATTTTGAATTACATCATCAATTAATAAATCAAATTTTAATATATTATTTTTCAATGATGAACAATATTGATAAGTCTTACAAAATATAAAATATTTGGGGAAAATAATTAATACTTTTTTAATATATACAATATATTAATATATATAAAAAATAAAAATGAGATAATTACATAAACATTAATATTATCAGTAAATTCCGATATTAGCATTATTTCATATAGTTTAACTCTTTGAAACATTGGTAATCCATATTTAGAGTATTGTCTTGCAGCTAGTCTTGAAGAAGATTTTATGATTTTGTTTCCTAACTCATATCTTGTGTTTAAAGTATTTTTAGCTATTAATTGATATTTAAATATATAAATAAATATATTAGAATGATTACTTTAAATTTATTTACTAAAGAAATAACAATATATTTAGTATTTTATATAATTTTTATAATTATTAATAAATATATTTTATAATAAAAATAATAATAATAATAATAATAATAATAATAATACTAATACTAATACTAATACTAATATTAATAATAATAATAATAATAATAATAATAATAATAATAATAATAATAATAATAATAATAATAATAATAATAATAATAATAATAATAATAATAATAATAATAATAATAATAATAATAATAATAATAATAATAATAATAATAATAATAATAATAATAATAATAATAATAATAATAATAATAATAATAATAATAATAATAATAATAATAATAATAATAATAATAATAATAATAATAATAATAATAATAATAATATTTCATTCTTAAATGAATATATACATTTTTCATTTTCAAATTCTTGTAATATTTCTAAATGAACATAATTTGGATTAAGTTCTTTAAATTTAATTCTGAATTCTTCTACTGTTGGTGTTTTTATATGAAAAGAAAGTGACGTCCAAAAAGAAGAGTAAGTTTCTGGTAGTGGAGGACGCCTTTAATTAATAATTAATATAAAAAAAATTCATGATTATTCAAACTTATTATGTGAATATATATATATATATTTTTTTTTTTTTTGTAATTATACAAATATTAATAATTGTATTTAATAATAAAATAATTACGTAATAAGTTTATCTGAAAATTTTGATTTTAATGATGTAATAATATTATATAAATCTATGTCATTATAAAAATATATATTATTCATTGATTTTGGACATCCTAATTTTCCTGGTAAACCATATATATAATATTGTGATGTTGAATTCATAACTTCTAATTTACTCCAAAAATTTTTCTTTAATGTGTTTTCTTCCTCTATTGTTCTCTGTATATTTAGATAAAAACAATATGATATTTTTAAATAATTTTTTGTTCTCTTTATTTATTTAATACATATAATTTAATAATTTAATATATTACCTTTCTTATAATGCTTTTATTAAATGTATCAGCAAGAAGACCTATTCGTGTTTTTAATTTATCATTAAAAGCTTTTATTGCAATATTTAGAGAATCTATAATTTCCGGATAAACAGTTTCGATACTTCTAATTGACTGTGGATTACTTTTTTGCTCGTTAATAGTTTTATTTTTGGAATTCTTTTTCTTTTTTGATTCATATTCCGATATATGGAAATTTGGAGTATTTAAATATCTTTTTTTTTTTTTTTTTTTTTTTTTTTTTTTTTATTTTATTATATATATATATTTTATTAAATAATATCAAGTTTAATATGAAAAATATTACAATTTTTTAGATTTTAGTGATAATATATTTATATAATAGAATAAGATAATAAATTAATTAATATTAATTAAAAAATAATAATAATAATAATTTATGTAAATATAATTTTTATTCTTAGTATTTTTATTTTTATTTGTATTTATTTATTTATTATTATTATTATTATTATTATTTTTTTACTTTTGAGAATTATTCTGATTTTGATACATAATAAATTGTTTAATTAAAGACAAATTTTTATCGTTGTGATTATCGATACACATTAAATTACGAATCCTTTCCTCTAATTCTTCTATTTTAAAATCACTTTTCATAATATCATCCTAAATATTTAAATTTTAATATAGTAAAACAAAAATAATGAAAATTTCCTTTTTAATATATATATGTATTTTAATAAAGATTTTTTTTTTTTTAAAAAAAAGTAATCTTACTTTAATTTGTTTTCTTATTTTCCAGTAAGCAGGAAAAACTCTTAAATGCTGCTCAGCATTTTCACCAATTGAATTATCATTTTTATTATTGATATTTTTTGGGTTAATTTTTGAATTACTTATAGCAGTTGCCTATATTTATAAAAATAATATTTATTAGTATTTTTTTATTTTTTAATTTTTATTTTTTTTATCAGCATTTCCTTAAGCAATTAAGTATTAAGTATATATGTTTTATTCAAATATATACTAACATTTAACATTTCAATAATATTCTATCTTATTATTAAAATCAGTTTTAAAATTTTTTTGAAAAAAATTGAATAAAAATTTATGTTTATATAAAAAAGTTTTTTTTATTATAATTATTATGAAAATCATATATTCTAAACTCTAAATTTTAATTATAAATAAAATTACACAATTAAACTTTAAATTAAATAACATTATAAAAAAAAAAATGTTTATATTCCACATTTTGTGTTTTTAATAATTAAAATTTAGACTCTTGTAAATTATTATTATTATTATTATTATTATTATTATTATTATTATTATTATTATTATTATTATTATTATTATTATTATTATTATTATTTTTTATAATTTTAAATTGTTAAAATAAAGATAAATTTTACTATTTGATATAATATATTTTCATATAGTTTTTTCTTTAAATGTAATATTAAACCAAACAATTTCTAGTAAAGTAAAAAAATATTAATATTTTAATATTTGATTTTTATTAATAATAATATAAATTTTAGAATATTAAATTTTTAATAATACTAATACTACTACTATTAATAATAATAATAATAATAATAATAATAATAATAATAATAATAATAATAATAATAATAATAATAATAATAATAATAATAATAATAATAATAATAATAATAATAATAATAATAATAATAATAATAATAATAATAATAATAATAATAATAATAATAATAATAATAATAATAATAATAATAATAATAATAATAATAATAATAATAATAATAATAATAATAATAATAATAATAATAATAATAATAATAATAATAATAATAATAATAATAATAATAATAATAATAATAATAATAATAATAATAATAATAATAATAATAATAATAATAATAATAATAATAATAATAATAATAATAATAATAATAATAATAATAATAATAATAATAATAATAATAATAATAATAATAATAATAATAATAATAATAATAATAATAATAATAATAATAATAATAATAATAATAATAATAATAATAATAATAATAATAATAATAATAATAATAATAATAATGATTATAATGATAATAACAATAATTATATTAATTATAATTTAATGTAATTAATATTATAATTTTAAATTATCATTTATTCATATATTAAACATGAAATGTTTAAAACTTCAATTTGTGTAACTTTATTCTATATAATATTTAACTTTCTATATATTTTTATTATTTTTATTTTACTTATTATAAGTAAAATAAAAATTAAAAATTTTTACTTTTACTTTCCCATTTATCCTTATTTTTAATTTTATAATATACTACATATACCCTTCTTAATTTTACTTTTAAATTTTAATATCTATTTAAATTCAATTTTATATATATATATAATGATAAAGTATAATAAATAATATAAAATATTAGGTATTATTTAATTTATTTATTTTATTACTTTTTTTTATATTATTGAAATTATGTTCTTTAAAGAAAAATTTTTTTTTAAAAAAAAAAAATATATATATATATATATATATAGATATAATAGATAATTTATGTAATAAATTTTTCTATAATTAAATTTGAATATGATATATTAACAAAGTTTTATATTTTTTATTACAATAAATTATTATTATTCATGTAATGCATTTAAAATTTCATGAAAGGATAGTGTTCTATTATTTAATTTTGATTTTAATTTAAGATTCTTTTCCGATCTACCAAAATTTAATGTACTGTAGGAACTACTATTTGGGTTTGCTCTTTTATATCGATTATAGTCATTTTGAATCTTCATATTTAAATTTTTATAATTGTCAATAATATATAATAACTCTTTTGGGGTAGTTGGTTCCTTTTTATTAGGGATTATTCTCATTTTTTCAGATTTATATTTAATTTTTGGATAATGTATTGTCTCTTCATTAAATTTTACTTTATCAGTGGATGAACTAAATCTTTTATTTATTTTTTTTAAATCAATATTTATTATATTATGAATATTTGACTTTGATAAAATTTTCTTTTCATTATAATTATTTTCCATGTCTTCACTATTTTCACTAAGTTCAGTATTTTCATTATCTTCAATATTTGTGTCACTTTCATAATTTTTACTATCCTTATCTTCAATGTCCCAATTATTCATAGTTTTTGGCTTATTAGTTTCATTTTTATTTCTTATAATGCATTCATCCTCATTATCATCTAATAATTCGTTTAAAAATTCAATTCTTAATTGCTTCAATGTATCGAAATTTTCTTGAAATATATACTTTATTATATCATTTGGAATTTTTCTAGTCATTAAAAATATATTTAAGTTGGTTTTTATACAGATATTTAAAAATAATTATTCTATATTAAAAAAAAAATACTAATATATAATACTTACGCTTCTCTTAAAGTATCAATTAAATCTAAATGATTTTTATCAATGTCTTGATGTCCTAAAATATATCTTAATCTTCTCAATACCGTCTTTTAAATATATTGCAGTTTTTAATTATGTATTATTTTTGAAATTAAATAATAATAATAATAATAATAAAAAAAAAATTAATATTAGTAAATATATATAAAATAAAATAATTTTTAATAAAAAAATTTTATTTAAATTTTTTTGATATATTACTTGTTCAATATTAAATTTTTCTTTATTTCTATGAGTATTATGTCGTTGAATTAAACATTTGTCAATTGCTGGTTGACATAAGGCATTATATCCACTATTACTGCCTAAATAAGTTTGTATTGGTGCTGATTTTCTTTTTGGTTTTAAGTATGAAAATTTTTGTACAGAGTTATTACTATTGTATTTTAAATCCAAAGTTTTTTCATCAATAATATAATTATTTTCAAATGATTTAAATTCTTTTCTTGATTTTTTAAATCTTGGACCCTTTGTTATATTTGGAACATTCTTTTTTTCTTCATTTATTGGTTTTACTTCATTTTCTTTATTTTCATCTTTAATAATATCTTTGACTGTTGGTGTAATTTTATTTTCTTTTTCAAGACTGTCCTCTAAATATTTTTGATATTCAATATATTTTTTTGGAAGAGTAATAAGATTTCTTTTACGACATAATTCATAAAGTTGCTTATCTGCTCCAACATAATGAGGACCTGCTACCTTATAATTAGTTTCGTAAGTAACTCTTTCAAGATTATTTGCATTTCTTATTTTCTCTATATCACTATCATACATATGTAATATTTCAATATTTAATTTATTTTTCTCTTTTTTTTTACTTCTGATATATCTTTTTAAATTTTCGGTTTCAATCATCTTTTTATAATAATCTTTCATATATTCTGATTGTGGATCATTCATAATAATTTGTTTTTTTTTTCTATTTAATACCTTTTTTTTTTCCTTTGGAAAATTATCAATCACATAATTATTTTCAATTTCATTTTCGAAAATTGGTTCTTTAAACTTTCTGTCCAAATATTTTTTTTTTATTTCTACTTGAGATGCTTTTGAAAGTTTAGGATTTTTTTTTCTATAAAAATTTATAAATATTAATAAAATATATTTATGTATTAATATTAAAAAAAAAAAAAATTAAAATTAAAAATTAAAAAAAAAAAGGAATAAATAAGTATTATTCATATATATATATTTTAAATTATTATTATTATTATTATTATTATTATTATTATTATTATTATTACGTTTCTAAACTTAATTGCTCATAGTATAATTTTTGTTTAAATTTTTCAATTGGATTCAATCCTTCCAATTCTTTTTCAATAAGATTTTCATGTAAAATTTTTTCTTTTGTGTTATTGATCTCTTAATATAATAATAATAATAATAATAATAATAATAATAATAATAATAATAATAATAATAATAATAATAATAATAATAATAATAATAATAATAATAATAATAATAATAATAATAATAATAATAATAATAATAATAATAATAATAATAATAATAATAATAATAATAATAATAATAATAATAATAATAATAATAATAATAATATAATAATAATAATAATAATAATAATAATAATAATAATAATAATAATAATAATAATAATAATAATAATAATAATAATAATAATAATAATAATAATAATAATAATAATAATAATAATAATAATAATAATAATAATAATAATAATAATAATAATAATAATAATAATAATAATAATAATAATAATAATAATAATAATAATAATAATAATAATAATAATAATAATAATAATAATAATAATAATAATAATAATAATAATAATAATATAATAATAATAATAATAATAATAATAATAATAATAATAATAATAATAATAATAATAATAATAATAATAATAATAATAATAATAATAATAATAATAATAATAATAATAATAATAATAATAAAATGATATGAACGTATAAATATATATATATATATATGGATTATTTTAATCATTATAAGAATTAATTATAATGTTTTTTTTTTTTTTTTAATATTTTCATAACTATTATAATTTACTTTCTATATTTCTAAGAGTTCTTTCACTAAATGGAACAGACATTGGTCTTAATTTTTTTTTAATATTATCATAAACCTCGGGCTTATAGATAATACTTTTTAAATTATTATTTTCAATTAATTTGGGCAATTCTATATATTAAAAAATTATTATTTTTAGTTTTTTATTTTATTATTTTTTTTTAAATAAATATATCATAACATAGCGAAATTATATAAGTTTTATTAATTAAAAAAAAATGATATAAGTAATTTATTTATGTTAATGAGTGTAATTATCAAATTAAAAATAAATTACCATCTTCACTTTTAATTCTTTGAGTTTTTCTCGGAATTTGAGGTAATAATATTGATTCAGATGGTAGTTCAATTATATCTTCTATACCATCCATTTTTATTTTATTTTATTTAAATTATAACAAATATAAACTACTTTTAATTATATAATTATGATTTAATTATTTAATTTTTTTTAAATTTTATTAATTATTTATAATGTTTTATTTTATTTTATTATTTCTTTAATTATAGGATTATATTATTATTAAAAAAAAATTAAGGAATGTATTTTAATAGCAAATTAATGCATTTTCCCTTTCTTTTTTTTTTTTTTTTTATAATGTATTTTTATTTCGTTAATTTATATTAATATAATAAAATAAGTATTTTATTTGACATTTTCTTATTATATTAATAACTTTATAAATAATTTTCAATATACAAAAATTATAAAAAAAGATTTCCTTTTTTTTTTTTTATTTTTGTTTTGTTAGTAATATTAACAATTATAATAAGTTTAGTGATTTCAATAAATATAATTTATGATACATTTCAAACTTTAAATTTTATACTAGCTAATAGGAAAAAAAAGAATTGAAAAAAAAATTAAAAATTAATATTAATCTTCGAAGTATATTAATGAAATATTAACTCTAAGTTGATTTTTCATTTTTTTTTTTTTTAAATAATTTAAAAATTTTAAAATTTTGAAACTTTAAAATTTCAATACATTAATGTATTAAATTAAATAACAATTAATACATTCTTATTACATTATTACATTATTTAAATATAATAAATAAATAGCTTATATAATTAAATAATTTTATATTATTTATTATTTATTATTTATTATTTATTATTTATTATTTACTATTTATTATTTATTATTTATTATTTATTATTATTTATTATTTATTATTTATTATTTATTATTTATTATTTATTATTTATTATTTATTATTTATTATTTATTATTTATTATTTATTATTTATTATTTATTATATTATTTATTATTTATTATTTATTATTTATTATTTATTATTTATTATTTATTATTTATTATTTATTATTTATTATTTATTATTTATTATTTATTATTTATTATTATTTATTAATAAATACTCTTTTTATTATTTATTATTCAATTATTTATTATTTATTATTTATTATTTAATTATTCATATTATTTATTATTTAATTATTTATTATTTATTATTTATTATTTATTAATAAATACTCTTTTTATTATTTATTATTTATTATTTATTATTTATTATTTATTATTTAATTATTCATATTATTTAATTATTTATTTACGTACTAAAAAAGTAATAAAAATAAAAATTTTTTAAAATAATTATTATAAAAAGAAATATGAAATGAATAATAAATTTTATTAATAAAATTATTGTTTTATCTATATTTTTCTATAATAAAAAAGTTTTGAATATACCTTAAGTATTTAATAATATTAAAATTACTATCAAGTTTTTCGAAAAAAAAAAAAAAAAAAAAAACAGCTTTTTAATATTTTTAACATAAAGATAAAATAAATATATATATATATATATAAAAATGACAGAATCAGATTCATTAATCTTTAATACCTATGAAAATGAATTCAATACTTTATCAGCAGAAATTAATGATACCATTGAAAATAAATTAAAGAAATCAGTTGGAGGTTAGTATTTTTATTTTTTTAATAGTATCAAAAAAATAAATAAATAAAGTTAAAATTTAAATTATAATTAAAAATAATTTTGTATTTATGTTATATATTTACATGTAACAATAAATTATAATTATATATATTAATAGAAAAGAAGAAACAATTATTAAATCAATTAGAAAGAGAATTAGATGAAGCAGATGAAATTGTATATATTTATATATATATATTCAAATATAAAATTAAAATTTTATACAAATTAGAATTAAAAAAAATTTCTTGTAAACTTTCATAATAATATTTTATTTTAATATTCAATTTAAAAGGTTAGTCAAATGGATGTTGAAATAAGAAGCTTAGCTACTTCTACAAGAATTCAATTACAACCAAAGATAAAACAATATAAGTCAGAACTCGATGGCTTAAAAAAGAAATTAGTAAGCTTTCAATTTTGGAATTAATGTCTTTTTTTTAAAAATAATAATTAAACAATTTTCTAAATGTATAATATATATATAATTTTATATAATAAATGTATTATTTCTGAACAAAATAAAGAAAGCTACATATAATGATGTAACTGAAGAAAGACGTCAACTTTTAGGAGAAGAAAATAATGGAGATAATATTGATATTGTAATTGGAGAATTAGATAACAAAAGTAAATTACAAAAAAATACTGAAAGATTGATAAATTCAAGTAAGCGTTTACAAAATGCACATAGAATGGCTCTTGAAGCAGGTATATATATAATTATCAAATAATAATAATAATAATAATAATAATAATAATAATAATAATAATAATAATAATAATAATAATAATAATAATAATAATAATAATAATAATAATAATAATAATAATAATAATAATAATAATAATAATAATAATAATAATAATAATAATAATAATAATAATAATAATAATAATAATAATAATAATAATAATAATAATAATAATAATAATAATAATAATAATAATAATAATAATAATAATAATAATAATAATAAAAATAAAAAATAAAAATTTATAGAAAATAATTGATTATTTATAATTTACATTTTATAAATTGAATTTGTATAGAACAAACTGGTGCCTCAACATTAAATACATTGTATGGACAAAGACAACAATTAGAACATGCTCAAGATACAGTAAATATATATATATATTTATTATATTTTTCATTTAATATTATTATTAAGATAGTTATTGTAATAATATATTGTATATTGAAAATGTTTATATTTTATTATTATTTTAAACAGTTAAGAAGTGCAAATTCATTTCTTGATACTAGTACAAAGTTATTGAAGGATATGCAAAGAAGGTAAACTAAATTAAATAAAGCTAGTTTAATAATTATAAAATTTAAAAAACATTAATAATGATATCACCAAATATTAATATAAATATTCTTTTTCTTTTTCTTTTCTTTTTTTTTTTTTTTTTTTTTATAAAAAAAAACAAAAAAAAAAAAAAAAAAATAATAAATTAACATTTAAAAAATATAAAGAATAAGAACAAATAAATTAATGGCATATTTGATAATATTGATTTTAATAATCCTTATTATACTGACTATTTATATTAAATGGTTCTAAAAAAATAAGAAAGAAAGAAAGAAAGAAAGGAAAAAAAAAAAAAAAAAAAAAAAAAAAAAAAAAAAAAAAAAAGAATTTAATTAAAATAAGTAATTTTATATGGATAAATATAAGAAATATAGATATACATGGTAATAATAATAATAATAGAAAAGGATATCCTTTTATTATTATTATTATTATTTATTTATTTATTTATTTATTTATTCATTTTTGTTTTATTTTATTATAAAATATAAAATATAAAATAAAAATAAAAATAAAATAAATAAAATAAAAAAAAAAAACATATTTTATAAATAAACAACCTTTAAAATATTAATATATATATAGTATAAATTAAATAACTAATAAATAATTTAATAATAATGAATATGATCAATTATTTTTTGATTATAATTGTTATTATTTTAATATTGAAATTGAGATACAAAAAGAAATAATTAATAAGTATATAAATATATAATAATTATATACAATATTTTATCATATTCAAAATATATATATATATATATATATGTATGTGAGCGCAAATCTTCATAATAAATAATATCAATAATAATAATAATAATAAATAAAACTTTATAAAAAATAAATTAGTAATGAAATGATATATTATAATATCCAAATATATTTTTTTTTTTAAAAAAAAAAAAAAAAGGAAAAAACTTGATTAAATATTAATAAAATAATAATGATATATATATGTATATATTATTATTTTTTAACATTACATAAATTTTATAGACATTAATTGTAAAGCAATTAAAAAAATAAAATAATAATAATAATGATTAATTAATAAAATTATTTAAATAATTGTTTTACAAAAATATAAAAATAAATTAATAAAATAAATAAAAACTATAATTTTTGACCCTAATAATAAACTTTTTTTTTTTTTTGAATATGAAGTAATTTTAATTTTATTTATTAATCTTATTTTTTTTCGATTTAATTATTTATATTTTTTATATTTTACATCACATTTGAGTTTATTTTTGTAAATTAGATTATAAATAAAATATTTATATTAAATATTATTATTATAATAATAAAAATAAATAATAGTTATTATTATTAAAAAAAAAAAAAAAAGTTATGACTATTTCATATTTTCATACATATATTATCATACATCACGTCTACACTTTAATATATATAATTTAAAAAAGTAATTTTATAAAAATTTTATTGTATATATATCAAAGAAAAAACAAAAACAATAAAAATATAGTACAAAAATTTTAAAAAAAATTTTTTTACCTTTGATATAAATATTTTTTATCACATATTAACTTTACCTAAAAATTTTAAACTATAATAATTCTTTTGAGAAAAATGTATTAACCAAAAACAATTTTTTTTTTTTATTATTAATTTCCTCTATTTTATTTACTAAATGTTAAATAATGTGGTTTATACAATAATACTATTATATTCATCATAATTAATAATAATAATAATATTATTATTATAATTTAAAATAAAAGCTGTTAATAACCTATCTTTTAATAAATTTGCAAATGCAAAAAAATGTATTAATTCTATATATAAATAGAATTCTAAATAATAAAAAATGGCATATTTGAGATTTTAATTAATTGCATTAAAAACTTTAATTATTAATAAATAATATTTTAAAATATTTAAATAAAATTTTATTTTTATTACTTTATACATCATTTCATAAATCACCATCCTAACTTTTTTTTTTTTTTTTTGTATTATTATTATTTTTTAATTAATAATTGATATTATTAATTATAGTTCTTTTATGTATGAATATTATTCATTTTATTTATTATAATAATTATAGTTTTTTTTTTTTTTTAATTATTACATAGAGTAATTTAAAACTAATAGAATTAATAAATTTTTCCATTTTGTTTTCTTTTTCTTTCTCTCTCTTTTTTTTTTTTTTCTTTTTTTTTTTTTTTTTTTTTTTTTCTTTTTTTTTTTTTTTTTTTTTTTTTTTTTAATTTAATACAATTTACAAAAATTATCTTTTTTCTTTTTTTGTAAAAAAAAAAAGCTAAAATGAAATATATATATACAGAAATTATATATATTATTAATTAATATTTAATTTCTCTTTGTTTAGATGAAATAGACACCTCGATTTAATATATTAAATTATATATATATAACTATAAATGATATAACATAATATATTAATCATTATAATAATATTTATAATATTTAATAAATAATTTAATATACATATCAATATACTAAATAATTAAAAAAAAAAAAAAATGGAATCATTAGAACTATTAATTAAAGCAATTCAAGAAGGAAAATTAAATGTTGTTCAAAAATTAATAGCAATTAATAAAGAATTAGTACTTGAGAAGTATAGTGGAGTAATACCTTTTGAAGATGCGGAAATTGGAAATGAAGCTGAGGAATTATTAGGTAAAGATATGACAGGAATGAATTCAATTCAAATTGCATTAATGTCATTAGATATTGAAGATGAAAATGTTAAAATTGAAACTAGAAAGAAAATTATTGACGAATTAATACAGGTTATTATTACTTTGTTAATATATATAATATAATATATATATTAATAATAAGTGAAAGAGATAATTCGAACTTAATATGAGAATATAAAATAATTTAATATTGAATTCTTTAAACAAAAAAAAAAAAAAAAAAAAAAAAAAAAAAAAAAAAAAAAAGACTATTCTATAATATATATCTATATATATATTAAATAATTATTTAATAATTTTTATAGTATTTTAATTTTTTTTTTTTTTTATTATTATTTTATTTTCTATTTCCATTTATTATTATTATTATAATTATTATTATTATTATTATTATTATTATTTAATTTTTATTCTGTTATATTAGACACTTCCTCAAAATATTGATTTAAGTACTTATCGCTGGGGAAATAATAATACTACACTTCACTTAGCATCCTTTTTAGGGGAACGATCTATTATTAATAAAATATTAGGAAAAGGTGAAAATCCAACCTATACTAATGGTTTAGGGAAAACATCAATTGATGTTGCAGATTATGAAATTTCAAATTATTTAGAGGAGATTAATGATCAATTACAAGAGAAAAAAAGAGAAGAACTACGAAGAAAAGAAAGTTTAATGAATACATTAAAAAAATGTGAAGATATTGAGACAACACTTCAACAAAATAGACAAAATAAATTAGAAAATGAATATAAAGAAAAAATCGAAAATAATAAAATAAATAATGAGGGCAATGATGGTACAGTAGTATCCATGAAAAGTATGGAGGAAGAACTGTTGAAAAAAGCAATGAATAATAATAATTGTATTAATAAAGATGATGATAATGAAATTCATAATAGTAATGAAACCATTACTTGTGAAGCCTCAAATCCTCTAGTTTCATGTAAAGAAAGCTCTTCTAACAATACAATAAATAATACTGGTGATTCAAATCCATCAATTACCTCAGAAAATAAGGAAGATAGAGAAGAGATAAAAGAAGTAGTAAAAGAAATAATAAAAGAAGAAGTTAAAGAGGAGGTAAGAGAAGAAATAAAAATAAAAGTTAAAGAGGAAATAGAAGAAAAAGTAAAAGAAGAAGTTAAAGAAAAAATAAAAGAGGAAATAAAAGAAGTTAAAGAGAAAATAAAAGAAGATGTTAAAGAGAAAGAGAAAGATGAAGTAAAAGACGAAATAGACGATGAAGTAAAAGAAATGAAAAATGGAGTACGAAAAGAGTCCGAAATTAAGCAGAATAATTTTAATAATTCTCATTTGGATCGATCCAAATTATCAAATTTAATTGATATAGATATGATTAACCATTTAATTAATTCAAACGAATCGTATGTAAAAATTAATAATAATAAAAATAGAGATACTAAAAATGAAGTTGACTCAAAGCATGATAATAATGATATTAGTGGTAGCGATGATAAAAATAATAAGGTGAAAATTAACAGTAATTCTATTATTTCAAAGGATAATATTAAAATTAACAACAACAATTTAAATATAGTCAGTAACAATATAAAAGCAACAATTGAAAAAATTAATTCAAATGAATCTAAATTAGTAGTAAGTAATGATAATAGTAAATCCTCCAAGAATATAGTATCTGTTGCATCTAAAAAGAATATATTTGAAAACAACAATTCTAACAATGAAACCAATAGAATAAAGGATTATAAAATTTCTTCTTCAGCATTTAATAATGTAAAAGAAAAATTTGCAAATAATTCAAAATCCTTTGATTCCTCCATAGAATCCAAATCGTTTAAACCAAAACAAAACTTACAAAGGAATTCAAGTATTAAATCTATTATTAATAATATTAATAATGGAATAGAGAATAATGATGAGTTTAAAAAGAAATCCTTTATTATTAGTGGACAAAAAGAAAATATAAAAAACACCATTTCTAATATTAATAAAAATCAGAGTTTTGATGAACATGGTATACAAAGGAAAGAAAAAAACGTAGCATTAGAAAAAGATTTCAATATATGTCAAAAAGAAAATATAAAAGAAACCATTTCCAATATTAATAAAAATCAGAGTTTTGATGAACATGGTATACAAAGGAAAGAAAAAAACGTAGCATTAGAAAAAGATTTCAATATATGTCAAAAAGAAAATATAAAAGAAACCATTTCAAATATAAATAAAAATATGACTTTTAATGGTGAAATTATTAGACCTAAAATGAATGCTACCCTTGAAAAAGATTATAATATATGTCAAAAGGAGAATATAAAAGAAACCATTTCAAATATTAATAAAAATATGACTTTTAATGGTGAAATTATTAGACCTAAAATGAATGCTACGCTTGAAAAAGATTATAATATATGTCAAAAGGAGAATATTAAGGCCACCATCTCAAACATTAATAAAAATAGTAGCTTCAGTGATACTGCAAATAAAACTAAATCTTCCTCTGAAAAAATTGAAAATGATTTCCAGAGTTTCTCGAGAGAAAGAGAAAGTATTAGGGATACCATTCGAAATATCAATGAAAATAATTGCTTTAGTCGTTCATCAAATAGGAATGAACCTTATAAAAAGGAAGAAAAGTTAATAACAAAACCTATTGAAAAACCAATAGAGAATAGTCCAGTAGAAAAGCCTCTTCAAAAAACAATACCAAAACACATTGAAAAGCCACATATAAAACCAGTGGTAATACCAAAACCTGTTGAAAAACCACAAGTAAAGCCAATAGTAAAGCCAATAGAACAAGCGATACCAAAGTCTATTGAAAAACCAGCAGTAAGGCCTGTTGAAAAACCACAAATAAAGCCAATAGATAGTCCAACAGTAAAGCCTGTTGAAAAACCACAAATAAAACTTGTAGAAAAACCACAAATAAAGCCAATAGATAGTCCAACAGTAAAGCCTGTTGAAAAACCTCAAATAAAGCCAATAGATAGTCAAACAGTAAAACCTGTTGAAAAACCACAAATAAAGCCAATAGATAATTCAACAGTAAAGCCTATTGAAAATCCAATAGAAAAACCAATAGAGAAACCAATAGGTAATCCAACAGTAAAACCTATTGAAAAACCACAAGTAAAACCAATAGATAATCTAACAGTAAAGCCTATTGAAAAACCTATTACAAAACCAATAGAAAAACCAATTCAAAAGTTCGATAAAATTTCAAAAATAGAAAAACAATCAAATGAAATCAAAATAGGTCACAATAGTATAAAAGAAACTATATCTAATATTAATAAAAATTGTAGTTTCAATAATGCTCCTGTTTCCAATGAACCTATGAAACTTCGTGAAACATTAAAGAGTATTAAAACCAATATAAAGAATGAAAATGGTAATGATCATACAAAATATATAATTATAAAACTTTTATAAAACTAAAATTAAAATAAATATAAAAAAAAAATTTAAAACAATATATTTTGGATTTATTAAGATAAAATAAAATAATACATATATATATTATTACTTTTTTTTTTTTTTTTTTTTTTTTTTTTTATATATATATATAAATAAACAAATATTATTTAATAGTATTATAATACATTAATATATATATTTATTTATATATATTTATTATATATATATATAATGATAAATTCATAATTATATATAACAAAATAAAAAAAAAATATAAAGTTGAATCTACTGTTAAAAAGGAAATTATGCCAACTGAAAATGAATTATCAGGATCAATTAAGAAAAGAGATATATCAAAGCTCATTCAAGTTTTTAATAATCCAATAAATCCATCCAAAGAACATGTGGAAAGTCCCTTGATAAAACATCATACTACTTTTATTAAAGAAACAACAACAGCAGCATCAACAACAACAGTGGCAACAAAAGCAACAACAACACCGGCAACAACAACAACAGCACCAACAAAAGCAGCAACAACAGCACCAACAACATCAACAGTGGCAACAAAAGTACCAACAACAACAACAGTGGCAACAACAGCAACAACAACAACAACAACAAAAGCAACAACAAAAGCAACAACCACCACCACAACAACAACAACAACAGCAGCAGCAACAACAGCATCACCAATGATACCTCCAAAAAAATTCTTTAAAAATCCATCATCCGCATGTGTACCTCATATGAACTCTTTCAGACCTTCCTTTGATAATCATTTATATCATATTTCTCATGATAATCTACCAGTACCAACATTAAGTAAAAATCCTAGTAAATTAAAAGAAATGAGTAATATACAATTACTTAGTTCCATATACTTATCCAATATCTCTGAAAACTCAAATACTGTAGTCATGAATAATAATAATAACAACAACAACAATAATAATAATAATAATAATAATAATAATAATAAAAATAATAATAAAAATGAAATAGTTAAAAAAACGGTTGAATCTAATAATATTTCTCATGAAAATCTACCGGTACCAACACTAAGTAAAAATCCTAGTAAATTAAAAGAAATGAGTAATGTACAATTACTTAGCTCTATATACTTATCCAATATCTCTGAAAACGCGAATACTATAGTCATGAATAAAAATAATAATAATAACAATAATAATAATAATAATGAACCAATTAAAAAAGCTGCTGAATCTAATAATATTAAGAGTGAAGAAATAGTCACACAAAAAATTAAAAGTATAGAAAAGGAGGAAATCAAATCAAAAATTCATATTGAAAATAATGTTTCATCAAATGAACAGTCAAAAAATAATAATAATAATAATAATAATAATAATAATAATAATAATAATAATAGTAATAATAATAATAATAATAAAATTACTAGTACTAAAAACGATGAAAAACCAATTATTAATAATAAACCTATGAAGAAATCTGAAAGTAAAATTGATGCTATTAAAAATTTATTAGCGAATAATTCAAAAGAATTCAAACCAAAAGAAAATATCGCTATTAAGAATGTTGGCAGAATTGATGCCATTAAAAATTCCCTTATAAATTGTATAAAAGAAGAACCAAACGAATGGAAAGAAGATATTAAAAAAGAAGACTTGAAGGAAAAGAAAGAAGATCTTGTAAAAAAAGAAGAACAAAAAGAAAAGAAAGAAGATATTGTGAAAAAAGAAGATTTGAAGGAAAAGAAAGAAGATCTTGTAAAAAAAGAAGAACAAAAAGAAAAGAAAGAAGATATTGTGAAAAAAGAAGATTTGAAGGAAAAGAAAGAAGATCTTGTAAAAAAAGAAGAACAAAAAGAAAAGAAAGAAGATATTGTGAAAAAAGAAGATTTGAAAGAAAAGAAAGAAAATATTATGAAAAAAGAAGAGCAAAAAGAAAAGAAAGAAAATATTGTAAAAGAAATAGTTAAACCAGTACAGCCTTTCCCTACTCAATCTAAAAAAGAAGAAAAAGAATTCACACCATCTAAAATTAATGAATCCAAAACAGTTAACCCCACTAAAACTGAGATTCCATCAAGAATAGAGAAGACAGATGATAATTTGAACATTACAGATATTATAAATGAAACTGGTGAAGCTACCGTTTCTACTTCTGATCTTACATTAAATGAATCAGAAAATGGAAAAAAGGATTCCAATGAATTAAAACTCAAAGAAGTAAATAAAATAAAATAAATAAATTCTATTTAATTATATATATACTAATAGATCTATATTTAAAAATATTTTTATTTTTCAAAAAAAAAAAAAAAAAAAAAATAATACTAATACTAATAATAATAATAATAATAATAATAATAATAATAAATAATTAAATGCATATATAAATTATAAATTATATTAACTTTTTTTTTTCTTTAATTATTAATTAAAAATATAAAACTAAATCAAAAGAAATTAAAATTGGATGAAAATTTCAATTCTGTAAGTATAAATTATTTAATTATTAATATTATTAATAATAAAAATAAATTTTACTATTTTAAATAAATCAATTTCTTAATAATTAATTCATATATATATATATTATAGGTTATTAATCCTGATAATGATTTAGTAAGTTTTTTTTTTTTTTTTTTTTTTTTTTTTTTTTTTGATTAAAATATTAAAGGGAAAACATAATATCAATATTAATTTAATGTGTATAATAATTAATATTATTTAATTTTATTAATTATAAAATAAATAAAAACTAATTTTTATAATATTTATTAATTTATTAATTTATATATCGAAAAAAAAAAAACAGTTACAACTAGATAATGTATGTTATTTATTACACTTTAAAAAAAAAATTAAAATAAAAAAATTTTATTATTATTAATATTTTTCTTTAATGCTTTTAAAAATTTTAATAAAACATTTATATAATATATATATATATGAAATTATAATATCATATAGTTATCATTAGATCTTCCGACTATTGCTTCTATTACTTTATCTTTAGATGAAATCTTTGTTTCACAGAATATGAATTTTGGTTCCATTGGTGATATCAGTAAAGAAAATGCAAAGAGTGCAATGAAAAATGCAAAAGTAGTTAATAATACAAAATTAGGTAATAACTTGGATTTATCAGATAACACCTTATACAGTGAAAAAAATAGTAATGAGACCATTAATCAAAATAGCAACAATTCTTTAAATAAATTATCATCCGAATCAAAAGAAATTAAGGAATCTATTAAGCATCAAAATAAAATGACTGATAATAAAGCAAAACCATCCCTTGAAACAACTACTATTGAAAAAATAAGGGGACCTAAAGTGAAACAAAACGATAAAGAAACAGTAATCCCTAAAAAGGTTTTAGAAAAAGAAATCCTCCAAGAAAAGGTGGCTGATAAACCAGTTGTATCAAGTAAAGTAACTGAAAGTGACAATAAAGTCAAAGATGATTTATTACATAAAAATGAAATTATTAAAGAAAAAGAAATTAAATCAAGAGAAAAGCTAATTGAAAAAAATGAAGAAAAAGAAACTACTGTTAAAAAGGAAGTTAAACTAAATAAACAAGAAATTAAAAAAATCAATAATTCTGAGGTAAACATCAAGGAAGGAAATGAAAATGAAGAAGAAGAAGAAGAAGAAAAAAAAGAAAAAGAGACAGTAAAAGAAATTATAAAAGAAAAAGAAATAGAAATAGAAAAGGAAATAGAAAAAAAAGTAGTAAATGAAATAAAAAATGAAATAAAAAATGAAATAAAGAATGAAATAAAAAATGAAATAGAAAATGAAATAGAAAATGAACTAGAAAATGAACTAGAAAATGAACTAGAAAATAAAATAGGAAATGAAAATGAAAAAGAAGAAATAATGGAGAGTCAACCAAAAATTTCTGAAGATAATAAAGAATCATCATCCAAAGATACTGAGAGTTCATCTAAAGTGATTGAATCTGATAGTAGTGAAGTTACTAACGAAGAACAAGAAGAAAATACTAAACATGCCAATATGGTATTAAAAGAAAAATTATATAATGAACAAAAGAGTCATAACAGGATAGGTTTAATTAAAAATGCCGAATTATTAAGTAATAATTCTCTTTTTTCTTCTTCCATTACGGTGACAAAACCAAAACAAAAAGCGGTTCATTTTAAAGCTTCTTGGAGTGGTGAGCTTGAATCCACGAAAAGATTATCTAAAAATTATTTTAATTCTAGTTCTATTTCAAAAGGAAACCTTATTCTTAAATTGAATAGAATGGATATCAAGTCTACCTGTCCAGTATTCTTTTCTGGTAATTTAGAAACCGATTCAATTTACCTTATGTACTGTGATTTTAAATGTGATGATGAAATTTACTATACAACTAAACAATATCCAATATATAGTAATAATCCCACTATTTCTATGAATGAAGATATTAATATTCCATTAGATTCGGATCAAAATACCTTAGAAATTAATATCATGATGATTAAGAAGACACCTCTTCTTATGCCCTCTCAACCTACCTCCAAATCTTATAAGAATAGTAATAATAATTCAGGTATGTCTACCTTAACTCATACTATGACACATCCCAAAAAAACTATTCAACAATTAATGTTTTGGAAGAAAAATAAACATTCGGATGGTTTTAGCAGTGTCAACACCGCCACTATGAATTATGGTGGATACTATGATAATGGTAACTTTTCTCAAAAGAATGATCTTCAATTCAGATCTCTTTCCTCTAATTCCTCTATATCTAAAATGTTTGCTTCCGATGGAAATGGTGCAAATAATCAACTGAATAATTATCATGCTCGTAATTATCATCCATCCATTAAAACCATTTTCAATACTAATAATAATACAAGTAATTCTGCAATTCCATATTCATCCAATGGATTATCACCTGAATCTACTGCAGATGGTATATCTGGTAGTAATTGCAGCTTAAATTCCACCTATAGTTCCAAATCAACTGCGTCATCCATGACTACCACCTCTTCTTCCTCTCCTGGAAATATTTTTGTTGCTGGTAAAATAGTAATAGATTTAAAGAATATCAGAGAACAACATATGGGTGAATTAATTGATGAAAATAAATGGGAAATTATACCACCAAAACCATTAAAGAACAATCCTTCTAGTTCAGGTAAATACAATTAATATCTATATAAATAATCAAAAAGAGTAATTAATATTAAATTAATGAATAAGAATAAAAATATAATATATACTATAATATGATAATGTATATTTATTTCTATATATATATATATATATATTAAAACTTCAATTTTATTATTAAAACTTTAATTATTATATATATATATAAAAGAATTACCTCCAATTGGAAGTGTTCGTATTCGTAAGAAGGTTATGCAATGGGATGGTTTAGATGTACCATTAGTCATTATTAATGGCAAATTAAATATGCCTTTATTCTATATGCCGGATTTCTCGTATAAAGAAGTAAGTTTTATGAATATTATAAAAATTTATTATGTACAAAGAAAAAAAAAAAAAAAAAAAAAAAAAAAAAAAAATTAATGATATATTATATTATATTATCAATAATTATAAATATTATATAGGATTTATTTGTTCCAAAAACAATTTCAGATTGTCTTGATTGTGTTGATTGTCAGATATGGCATGAAACAGAAATTAAAAATGGCTATTTGCGTCAAAAAGGAGGAGATGTTAATGTATTTAAAAAAAAAAAAAAAATAAAATAAAAGACTAAAAAAAGTCTAAAAAAATTTAAAAAAATTTTTAATTTTAATTTTTATAATATATATAATTAATATTATAATAATATTAATTATATATATAGTATATAATAAAAATTTATATAATTAATAATATATTAAATATTAAAATAATAATATTAATATTAATATCTTATATAATTTATTTTTATAATATATGTAGGATTGGGAAAGAAGATACTATCGTTTAATAGGAGAAAAACTTATAGCATTTGAATCAGAAGTAAATATTAATAAAATCAAAATAAATTTAATAAAATAATAATATAATTATGATAATATAAATATTTATTATAATACTTACTATTATTAAATAATTTTATTAAAATAAATAAATAATTTACTAAAAAAAAAAAAAAATAGTCCTTCGAAAGTACCATAGCTTCCATTGATTTAACACAATGTAAATTTATTAATTTACTTTTACCAGATCCACAAAATAATCAATTTATTAATGAAACTTTACCAAATGGTGAAGAATATACCACCATTGTCTGTTTAAATCCATCGAGAGCTACTAATGCAAATTATATATTTGAATTAGTATTTAAAGACGATGGTGCTATTGAATTTATGTGTGATTCATTAGATGATATGAATGCATGGTGTAAGGAACTTCAAATTGTTGTTCAAGAATGGGAAGAATTTCAATATCCAAATTGGTGGACAGAATTATTAAACTTTAAGGAAGAAATGCTTAATAATGAAGAAAATTAATTTAAATATTAATTTTTTTATTATTTATTTAGTTTTGTTTATATTTTGTAATATTTCATTATAATTTTTTTTTTTTTTACTTAATAATATCTTTTAATAATATATATATTATATTATATATAAAAAAAATTATAATCAATTTTTTTTTAAAAAAATAATTATTAAAACCTTATACATTTTATTTTTAGATATATATAATATAAATACATTTATAATGATTTTATATATATCTATAAATATCTATATATATATATAAAAAAAAAAAAAAAAAAAAAAAAAAAAAAAAAAAAAAAAAAAAAAACTATCTATATATCTATAGTGTTTATTTTAATTTATTTAAAAAAAAAAGTAATATTTCAACTACATTTTAGATTAAAACAGAAAAAAATTATATATTATTAACCAAAAATTCATAATAGTAATGATTAAACCTATATAATAATAGTTATAATTATAATATAAATAAAAATGGCAATTATATAATAAACAGTACTAGAATATTTAAATATAATACTGTTGTAAATTAATTAATATGTATATAAATTTTTTGCCTAATAATAAATATTGTTAAACAAAAAAAAAAATAAAAAAATAAAAGAATAAAAAAAGAATATTTAATTTAGTTTTTTTTTTTTTTTTTTTTTTTATTTTATTTTTTTATTTATTTTTATTATTATTATTATTATTATTATTATTATTTTATTTTTGAGTGTGAGTATCATTAATTAATTTGATTTTGACTTTTTAATAATTTCATCTATTAATAGATTATACAAAAAGGGATATATTTCCTAACAACAGGACCTTTATATTTTTATTTTAATTCAACAATGATTTCTTTTTAGTTCTTCCATTGCATAATTTATACTCATTTAGCTAATATCTAAATCTTAAGTAATACATTATGAATGATGGAAAAAATATGCTATATTCTTCTTGAATTTGGTTAAATTATTATAAAATATATATATATAGTTGTTCCACCACCAGTTTCTACCCTCCAAATTGTGTTTTAATACCAATTTTATTATATTGTTCTGATAAATATAATAATGACTTTTAATTATTTTATATCATTATATAAACACATACAAAGATAAAAATTTTTATTTAATATATTTATTAATATATATACATAAACCTAAACTAATTTCAAGTATTATATCATATAATATTATTCATTATTTATTACTTATTATTTATTATTAATTAAATATTATTTATTATTTATTATTAATTACATATTATTTATTTATTTATTATAATATTTATTTATTTATTTATTTATTCATTAATTAATTAATTCATTTATTAGACATTATTTATTAATAAATAAATACATGACAATACCAAACTACATCACATTTTCAGAAATTAAAAAAAAAGAAATTAAAAAAAAAAAAAAAAATCTTTTAATATTAATAGATTAATAATTCAATTTATATAAATCTTAATAGAATTGAACATTTATAATAGCTAATGATATAAAATGAAAATAAAAACTGCATTACTAGTAGATTACTTTTTTAATAATTACATAAAAATAAATTAATAAATCATTAATTAATCACTTAATTTGATATAAAACAAATATGTGTAGTAACATATTTGTATATTTAATAATAATTATTAAATATTAAATTTATATCTTTTTGATAATAATTATTTTATTTTATTTTATTTCAATATGTATTATTATAATTATAATAATTATAATACTTTAATTCATATAAAATTTATATAGTTCTATATATTAGAATATATAATTAATATATTACCTATTTCTTATAAATATTTCTTATAAATAGATTTATTATTTATATTAGAAATAGAGAACTCTCTTGTAAAATTTTAGGAATTAGAATTATTATTTTAATTGTACGAATATTATAATTTTATTAATAAAATTTACTAAACTACTATTATTTAAAACCCACTGCTTATAAATTATTGCACATAAAAGTCCCGTATATCAAAAATTGGTGGAGATATCGGGGATGTGCTGTGTAAAAAAGTAATTTATAAGTAGTGGTGTTTAGTAATTTTGTTAATTAATTATAAATTCGTATATGTTTACATAAATTCTCTTCGGTTAGGATTAATTAATATATATTGTAAAGGAATATAAAATATTAATTTTTTTTTATTGGCTTTTTATAATTATTTTATCTTTAGTGAAGAGATATTTATGCAACATATGTTATTTCATTCATTTTAGTATAGTTTAAATAAATTATTTTACAATAAATAAATATTAATAAATATTAGGGAAATTTTATAATTATATTAAATACTAATAATAAAAAAAAAAAAAAAAAAAAAAAATAAATAAAAAAAAAAAAAAAAATACATAAATTTAATAAATAAGTATTATTATTTTTAAAATTAATTGCTAATAATGAGGAATAGTAATTTTACTGGCAATCGGGTAGACACTAGTACTCTTCCGAGAATTGGTGGATCTAGTAGAGATGCAGAAATATGGAAATTTAGAATTAATAATTGGTTTAGGAGAGAAGGTATTACTACCGATATAAAGAAATTTAGTTACATTATTGCGGCTGCTGAAGATGATATTGTAAGGGTACTTATGAAAAAAGAAACAGAGGTAAATAGAGCTCTTACATTAGATGAATGTGTTGATCTCATAAAAAGGAAATATTGGAGAGAAAACCAAAAGGGCGACAAATTAAGACAATTAAAACGTTTAATTATTGAGCCAAAAGAGACGGTGTATAATTTTAATACGAAATACTTAGATTTATATGACCAATTGGAAACTGAAGATAAAGCTTTTATTTCAGTTATAGATTATGTGAATGCTCTTCTACCAAGAACACAAATTTATATAAGGATTGCTACGGAGGAATATGATTCTTTAGTAGATGCTTGTAGAAAGGCAGAAAAATACGAAAATATATTACAGGAATTTCGCTGGAGAAATGAAAGATGTTCATATAATTATAATAATTATTTATCTATTAAGCAACCAATTGTTACTTCTGTTAATAACACTAATAATTCATGGAATAGAAATTGTACGAATTTTAGGAACTTGAGGAGTACTTCTATATATATGTCCTCTAATGATATCAATAAAGTTAATTATAATATCCCAAATAATTATAATAATGTAAATAAAATGAAACATTTACAAATTAAAACTTGTTTCTTTTGTGATAAGCCTGGTCATCTTACTAAGGATTGTACCGACTTGGCCAGAATAAAACAAGGTCATAATTTTTCTAATTACATCAATTCTCCCAAAAACTATTTCACTGCTACTAGACGAAGTAAAGATGATAGATATGCATCACTAATTGAAGCTAAAGGAAATTTCAAAAATAATAATAATATAGATATTAATAACATCAATAATTTAGGGGTTAGGTTGGAAATTATGATAATATTAGTGATAATAATATATCATACAATTTAATAAATCAGAAAATTTTAAAACCAAAATTAAATAATAATTCAACAATTAGCAATAATAACAAGAATAGTAATTATAAAGGAAATGGCAGCAGTAAAGATAAAAATAATATTGATAACATTAATGAGAGTATAAATAAGAATAAAATAAATAATAACATTTTAAATAATAATATACCGAACTTGACTAAGAATTATAACAATAACAAAAATAATATGAATATTAATAATAATTATAATAATTATAATAATAAAATTAATAATAATAAAAATGATACAATTGATGACATAATAAACGCGAAACTAAATAAATTAAACGCGTTAAAATTGGATAATTTCAGAGAAAATAATAAATTAGTAAATAATAGTAATAGCAAATGCAAAACAAACAATAATATTATAATTACTAGAAAAGAAAATAAAAATAATATTAAAGGTAGTGCAAATATTAAGAAAAATCAAAATAATAATATTGAGATTAATAGTATTGTAATAATAAATAATAAGGAAAATATTAATTCAAATAGTAAAAATAAAAATATTATTAATAATTCTGGAAATATAAGAAATAAAATAAATAGTCATACAATTGTAAAAGAAGAAATAAATATCAATGAATCTGTTAAAGTTGATAGCATTATCAATAGAATTAATAAATCTCTAACTTCTGGTTTGATTACGGAAATAAATATTATTGATAGTAACAATTCAAAAGTAGATAATATTCAAATTACTTCAAATGCTAATAAAAATGGACAATTTATAAAAAAAATTATTCAGTTAATAATATTACTAATATAAAAGAAAGAAAAATTAATAATAATAATTCACCGATTGATTTTAGTAATATTATAAATGTAGATAGTGATAAGAAAATAAAAATTAATAAAATTAAAAAAATAATTAAAATTCCATATATTTATATTCAAAATAATGATAAAAATAAAATAAATATTTATAAAATTATGATGCCCAAACCTGAAATCTCGTTAAAGGAGATTATTAATTATAGCAATAATCGCGTAGATACCAAACGGACAAATAGGAATTATAAATATAAAAGAAAATAAAATTTTAAAATTATTATTTATTTTAATTAAACCTTATATTTTCTTTTATAAAAAAAATATATAGTTTAAATTTTAGCAAGGGCATTTTTGATATAAAACAAATATGTGTAGTAACATATTTGTATATTTAATAATAATTATTAAATATTAAATTTATATCTTTTTGATAATAATTATTTTATTTTATTTTATTTCAATATGTATTATTATAATTATAATAATTATAATACTTTAATTCATATAAAATTTATATAGTTCTATATATTAGAATATATAATTAATATATTACCTATTTCTTATAAATAGATTTATTATTTATATTAGAAATAGAGAACTCTCTTGTAAAATTTTAGGAATTAGAATTATTATTTTAATTGTACGAATATTATAATTTTATTAATAAAATTTACTAAACTACCATTATTTAAAACCCACTGCTTATAAATTATTGC
>JACVTC010000163.1:0-20000 GCA_016946835.1 Neocallimastix lanati (nom. inval.) | reverse complement strand
GGTGCTATACCCTACTCATTTCAAAATTTGGAAAATCTTGAACAATTGTAATTTTAATTAAATATTCATATATAATAAAAGATAAATTATAAATGAGTAAAAATTTTTAGTAAATATTATAGATTGTACTAATAAATTACTAATAATTACAATTTTTTTTTTTTTTTTTTTTTTTTTTTTTTAATTTATTATAAAAATCAATATTCATTGTTCAAATAATATAATATTTTTTTTTTTCTTATTTACATAAAATATATAAATTTTATAATCCAATTTTTTTAATAAATCATATTTTATTATTCATAATCACCATTCATAAATTAAAAATTTATTATTCAAAATTTATGATTTAAATTATTGTTACTTATATATTCATAATTCATTTTTAATAATTTATAATACACAAATACTTTTTTTTTTTTTTTTTTTTTATGGAATTATATAATATTATATAGACAACTAAATAATACAGCTATTGAAGGTTATGTTCCAGAATTTCCAAAATTAAAAAATTGTTCTTTTGCTAATTCTAATATATGTCATTTAAAACAATCAAATTTAAATTGTCAGGTTGAAATTAGTGAATGTACAGATGAAGACATTAAAAATACTAATAAAATAAATGGACATGAAGATAATAAAAAAGGAAATGAAAATAATGAAATAGTCGATAATAACGAGAAAAATGAAAATAAGAATAGTTTATCAACTCTTTCTATTTTCTTAATTATCATTACCTTCTTCTTTGCTATTTTAATTATTGGTTTATTAATATTTAAACGTATAAATAATAGAAAAGAAGAAAAGGAAAATAATGAATTTATAAACAAATTAAATCAAAATGTTGATGATATTATGAAAAACGAAGTACAAGAAATTAAAAAAGAAGAAGAAATAAAGACTTACGATGATATATCATTTTCTTTATCTAATAATAATATAACGGATACCCAAACTCAAACCCAAAATGAGGATGAAATGGCATTAACTGGTAATGTTAATAATGGAACGCGTGCTTCTTTATTGAATATACAACATACCGAAAATGATTATGGTGTTTCCTCCTCTGTTATATCAAGTGATATGAAGTCTAATACTCCATATTTAAATCGTCTTTCCTATATGAGTGTTAATACTCCAATAACGAATAATACACAATTAAATTCTCCTATCATTCCTCAAATTTCTGTTCCAGCACCTACTCTAAATAGAAATTCCTTCACAGTTTCACAATTAAATTCGATGATGGGAAATTCACCAGTAATTGAAACTTCCCCAATGGCTTCAACTTCCCCAATGAATTCGACCTTACCAATGGCTTCAACTTCGCCAATGATTTCAAATTCACCATTGTTAGGAAGTTCCGCAGGAATTACAAATTCACAAGTTATTGGAACTTCACCAGTAATGGGAAGTCCAACATTGAGTAATTATTATATGCCAAATTATGTAGTTGTTGATCAAAATAGTCCAGAATATATAAATACAATGAATGCAATGTTAAATAATATGAAAACTATGAATATGAATATGATGAATAATAATAATACTATACCACCCACAATACCACTATCACATTTGAATTCAGTAAATAGTGTTAATGGTCATAACACTTTAAGTATTCATAATTCTACACAACCCATTGTTCCAAACCGACAAAGAACTGTTAGTAGAAGAAATGAAGACACTAGAAGAAGAACTAAAGAAGAAGAAGCTAGAATTGAAAGAGAAACAAATAACAATGATGATAATGATGATGACCAATTACCATCTTATGAAGATATTTAATAATTTTGTTATAATAGTGACAGTAATAATACTAATAATATAATATTTCAATGGTGAAAATAATAATAATAATAATAATAATAATAAATATATATATTAAGATATTATGTAAAGTTTATTAAATTTAATGGATGAAAATAATAATAATAAAAATAAATATATATATATTAAGAAATTATTTAAATTTTATTAAATTTAAAATTTAATATTTTTAAAATAAAAAACGAAAATAATAATATTACTAAAATAAATAAAATAAAAAAAAAATAAAAATAAAATAAAATTAAAAATAAAAAAAAAAAAAAATAAGATGAAATATATATTATAAAAAGACTTTTATTTTTTTAAAAAAAAAAATAATAATAATAATAATAATAATAGTTATAATAATAGGAATTATAGTATAATAACAGAACATAGAATAGGCAAAAAAGTTTTATATATTTCATAGAAAGAATTTTTTTTAGTTTTTTTTTTTTTTTTTTTTTTTTTTTTATTATTATTATTATTATTTTTACTTTTTTATGTCTCAGGAACGTATCATATAGAAGACCAACGTAATTCTTGTGATATCAAGGGTGATGGTAAAAAATTCAAACATTGTACAGTGAATGTTTTAGGTACAATTGCTTATTGAAATTATTTATAATTGATATTTATTTATTTATCAAAGTTATTAATTAATTTCATAAGAATTTAAGAAATAGTATCATTTTTCATTCGTGTATGTTTTTCTTTTCCTTCGACCTCGCCAGCGTCATCTCCCATTACTGCTGGGCTAACCACCTCATCCTCCAGGTCAAGATCGACAGTCACTATTATAATAATTCTACAAATAAAACTGTTAACTAACATTTTTTTTTTTTTTATTCTCATTAGGTTTTAAATCCTCTTGAAATAAATGCATTATAAATATATATATATATATATATATCGAAAGAAAAGACCAATGAAAAGAACATTTTTTATTTTTTATTATTATTTTACTTATTCACTTAATTATTTTTTTTTTTTTTTTAATTTTTATAATAAAATTTTTTATTAATATAGTTTAGATTTTATTTTAAAATGTCTACTATACTTAGAGATCTGAGTCATTTTGTTCCTAACTATGAAAAAAATTTGTTTTAATTTTCGTTCATAACCTTGAATCATGGACTGAAAGTAGACTATGCGAATTCATAAAAAAAAAATAAAAAAAAAAAAAAAAAAAAAAAAATACTAAATTGTAACGAAATTATTCATTGGAATGGTTAAAAAGCACTGTATTGATGTGGAAAAACTACTTCATCCTAAGAGTTAATTATAATGATAATAAGGATTATTTGAAGGTTATTTATATTATTACAAAGCACTTAGCCTGTTAAAAGAATAAATTTGAGGATTACTTCAAGGAATTGCAGATATTAACTATTAAGTATTAATACTAAATAATCAGTAATAATCAAATTTATCTTGTACTATAAGTTAATCTTATCCTTTAATCCATGAAATCAAACTATCCATGATGCAAATTTGATAATTATTATTATATATATATTTACTTTATTTTAATAATTTAAAAGAATTATCAATATTAATAATAAAATAAAATAAAATATATAATTGAAATATAAATATGAAGTACAGATTGAATAAAATAAAAATAAAATAAAATAAAAATAATAATAAAAATTAAAGTTAAAAATTATTTATACAATATCTATAAAATTAAATAAAAAAAATAAATGCCTATTGACGGAATCGAACCACCGACCTTCGCTTTACAAGAGCGACGCTCTACCACTAAGCCAAACAGGCACCTGCGTTTAATATTTGTTAAGGTTTTAGAGAATTAAATAAAAATAAAGTAAGGAAACACAAATTTTATTTATTTATTTATTATTTTTATTTATAAATTTATTTGATTTTATTTTTGATCTTTGGATTTAAAAATTTATTAAAGTACAAAAATAATAATGTACACATAATGTATTAGAAATAAATCGTAGATTTAATTAAGAATGCATTATTTAGTACATTCTTATCAAGATGCCCCGACGAAGACTCAAGCTTCTCTGTAAGCGGAGTTAAACTTTACTAAATTTTTAAAGTGAACATTCCTATCGAGTTGCTTTCCAGTCTTCTGATCGATTAGGGTTGCCGTGTTGAATTGAATTTTTAAAATTTTAAATGGTCCATTGTAATATGGTTCTAGCTTAGTGCGGCTAAAGTTTCTAACAAGAACAAGATCACCAGCCTTTAATTCTTTTCCTTTTTTCATACTTATTTGTTCTTCTCGTCTTGTTGCCCAATACTTGTTAGCATTCTTCACATTTTCGCATGCTTCTCTAGTCCATTGATAATGACGAACAAATTTTTCCATTAAGATTTCATCATATGATTTACCTGCATTTTCAATTGTTCTTATGGCTATATCATAAGGCTGTTGGTCTTCTCTTCCATATACTAATTCAAAACTAGAATGTCCAGTAGCTGTATTTTTGGTAGTTCGAAGTGCCCATAAAGCAGAAGGTAAAACTTCATCCCAATCTTGATTTTTCCTTCCTAATAAACGGAGTAATTTTCCAATTTCTTTATTTCGATTTTCAGTAAGGCCATTTGATTCAGGGTGGTAAGTAGCTACAAATTTAACATATACATCATAAAGATCAAGAAAGATTTTAGTCATATCAGAAGTGAATTGGACTCCATTATCAGTAGTAATAACTTGAGGTACACCATGTCTTGCAAAAACGTTTATTAAAAATTTAATTATATCAGAGGAAGTTATGTTTTCAGTGGGTTCGGCTTCAACCCATTTGGTAAAGTAATCAACAGTTACTATAATATATTGATTATTATTTCTTGTTTTTGGTAACGGTCCTATAATATCTAATCCTAAATGCACAAAGGGACCCTCCACTTTAGTTGGATGGTTTTCGGTTGGTTCTGGATATGGTTGAGGACGATTTAATTGGCATTTTTCACAATTACTAACAATTCTTTTGATATCTTTAATCATATGATTCCAATAAAAGTTTTTCTTAAGTCTTTGATATGTTTTGTAATATCCTTCGTGGCCAATATTATGAGCTTCTAAAATTAATTTAAACCTTTCATTTTCGTCCGTTATTAATTTTCTATAATTTCCATTGTCGATAAAGTAATCTTCACCATCAATAACAGTAAACTTTTCATTAATAAATTCCTTTATAACCTTAGATAATAATTCTTCATTATTTCCATTAGTAATTTTTGTTAATAATATCTTTCTCTCTTCCTTACTTTTCATTCTTGAAAGAGCATCAGCTAACACATTCTTTTTGCCTGATTCATATTTTATATTAATTCCAAGCATACTAGCGGTTAGACACCATCTTGTTTGCCTTGCATTCAAAGGTTCTTTATTCTTAAATAAACCAACTAATGGTTTATGATCTGTGTAAATAGTTGTAGGTAATGGATTTCCTTCAATATAAGATTTAAATTTAGTCATACAGTAAAATAAAGCTGTTCCTTCCAAATCTGTGATACCATAATTCTTTTCAGTTTTCTTCAAACTTCTACTTATAAAGTGTATTGGATGCTCCTTACCGGTTTCTTCTTCTTTTTGTAAAAGAACTCCACCAATTCCATTATACGAAGCATCAGTTCTAATGATAAAAGGTTTGTCAAATGACGGAAATTTTAGAATAGGTGCATTGATTAATTTTTCTTTTAGGAGTTCAAAGCTTTCTTGTTGTTCTTTATTCCATTCATATTTAGTATTCTTTTTCAATAATTTACATAAAGGTGAGGTAATTTGAGCATATTTAGGGATAAAGTCACGATAATACCCTATTGCTCCTAGAAATGATCTTAATTCATGAATTGATGAAGGGGCTTCCCACTTCTTAATAGCTATTATTTTACTTTCCATGGGACTTAATCCTTTAGTAGTAAGTTTGTGACCTAATACATCAACTTCAGTTTGAAGAAAATGGCACTTTTCAATATTAATTTTTAACTTGTTTTCTTTAAATACTTCTAATACTTGTTTAATATGAATTAAATGTTCTTCGATACTTTTTGAATAGATCAAAACATCATCAATAAATACATAAACAAATTCACCAATAAAAGGGAATAAAATTTTATTCATTTCTCTTTGGAAGGTTGAGGGAGCTCCAGTAAGTCCAAAAGGCATAACCTTAAATTGATAATTTCCAAACTTAGTAGTGAAAGTGGTTACTTCAACGCTTTCTTCATCCATTAAGATTTGGTGAAAACCAGAAAATAAATCAAGAGTTGTAAATATTTTAGATCCTCCGAGACTATCAAAAATTTCATCTATATATGGAACTGAATAAGAATCTTTTTCTGTCATATCATTGACTTTTCGGTAGTCAATACACAAGCGCCACTTTCCATTGTGTTTTAGAATGAGTACTACTGGAGATGACCATTCTGAACAGGATGGTTCTATCAATCCTTTCTTAATAAGCTTTGTAAGTTCTTCTTTTAAGATATCTGATTTTAATTTAGTTAACCTATAACTTCTTAATTTTACTGGCTTTGCATTTGCTTTCAAACGGATCTTATGTGGTGAAAGTTTAGAAGGAGTTAGTTCTTCTGTTGAAGTGGCAACTATGTCAATCATTTCTTTGAGAATTTTAATAATTTGTTCTTTATAATCTTTATTTAAGGTACTTAAAAATTCATCACTCTCAATAAATTCCATTGGAGTTAATTCCTTTATAATTTCCTTTTCATTATTCGTTTCTTTAACTTTTCTAATAGTGCAAATTATACTTTCTTCATCATAATATTGATTATTTATTTTAGCTATTTCTTCGTATTCACTTTCTGACAAAAGTTTACATAAACTGTTTAAGGTCGGATGAATAAATAAACAATGATCGATTTGAGTTTTAAAGTTTATTAACATATCATAAAATGAGTCTTCTTTCTCAATAATTCTAAAGTCCGCATTAAATTCATAATTATTAATTTTTACTGGTAATTGAACAATAATTCCTTCCGAGTATTCTTCATCTTGTGTTGCTAGTTGGATTCTTCCACGACTTTTTCCAACTGTTTCATATTCACCAGGTAATTTATCAAAATACTGCTTAGTAACGATGCTTAGGTTACTACAAGAATCAATTAAAAGTTTTCCTAGTACTCCGTCAACACTTGCATCAACCATTGCTAAGTCTTCTTCGGCTACTTCATTACTTTTACTTATGTAGCTATGATCATAGTTATTCACTAATAAAGTTCGTGCTATTACATTGTCTACAGTTCCAATTATTTTAGATTTTTCTAACTTTAAACCTTGAGTTAATTGTGAACGAATTTTCGGACATGCATTCAAGAGTTGACCTATCGTAATACTGGATTTAAGATTATTTAAATCATCCATAATATTGTAAGGTTCTTTATTATTCATCATTTTGATATTCCTTTTTACTAACTGAGTATTTTCATTATTAGTTTCTTTAGTTTTTGTTGAAATTAATTTTTCCAAAGTATTAGTTTTATTTTGTTGATTATCTTTATTCATTTCTATATCTTCTATTTCATTATCGATTACAAGTATATCTTCAGATTCAACTTTTTTCTTTCCTTTTGATGAATAATTGTTGTTTTCTTCTTTACTTTCTCTTACTCTTGTTATATTTCTTAATTCCTTTTCTTTTTGTTTTTCTTTGTTAATATTTGGTTGAGTTAAAATTGAAGGAAGTATTTGATTTTTATAAACTTTATTTGGTTTATTATGTAGCTCATTTTCTTTCTTCTTTCTTAAAGCAGGAGTTGCGAAAGGACGTGGATTATCTTTTAAACTTTTATGTACTTTCTTGGAATTATTTTCTTCCTTTTCGCTGTTATTATCATTCATTTTTCTTTTTATAGCATTTATAATGATATTATCCTCACTTTCAGTTGTGTCACTAAAATCAGATTCTTCAGATTCTTTATTAAAGGAATTATTATCAATTGGGGTATTCTTGGTAAAAGTATTATTTTGTAAATTATTTAATGAAGCTATTGTTTTGTCATTGGGAGTGCTTCTGCTCCCATTTAGAAGTTTAAAGACTTTTTGGAATATATTTCTTTTTTATTTTTTTCCATAATCTTATTTAATTGAGGGCAATAGTATGAGTAATGACCTTCTTCCTTACAGAAGAAGCAAGTTTTAACAGATAAATTTCTCATTTTCTGGGTTGATTCTTCTATAATATCTTGAGGTTTCAGTTTATTATTTGTTTGACTTGTTTGGAAAGTTTCGTTTCTTCTTTTAGGATAAAGTCTTGAAGTAGTACTGTTTTGATTATTTTGATTATGCTGGGAATTATTAACATTATAGGTATTAATATTATTGTTCCTTACAGAAAGTCTATCTACTTTCTCGGCAATTTTGAAAGCTTTCTCCATACTTATATCATCTTTAAGGGATAATTTCTTCCAGGCTTCATAATTATTTTGAATAGAGTCAATATAATCTAGTACACCAATGCGCTTTCTTCTCTTTTTATCAAGTTTAGTGTACAAAGTTCTATATCTTACATTAAAGTCTTTAATCTTTTCGTTTCTTTTAATTCGCATTGCACGAAGTTCTTTAAGAAGTAAATTTTGGTCTTCTTTAATACCGTAAAAATTTTCAAGACTTGAAATAATTTTTTCAAGAGAAGGAAATTTATCATCATCAACATTTTCTTCTTCATCATCTTCTTCTTCATCTGATGAATCATCACTTTCATCATCACTATCTTCTCCCAAATCTTCAATAACGCGTTGTACTTCACCAGAGCTGGTAAGTAAACAAGCATTAAATATTGTTTCCGGATCTGTGATACCTTGTATCTTGATCCAAAGTTTTAATTCAGTAGCCCAGGACTTTATATCTAAATTGTCCTTGCTAAGCTTCACTATGTCTCGTAATTCTTTCTTTAATTCTTTAAAACTTAAAGTACTTTTAGTAGACATTTCGTTTTTAGTTAATAATTTTTTTATTGTAAATTAACGAGGTTATTAAATACGAATAAATTTGAAAGTCCAACTTTAAAAATATAATTTAACAAGTAATTTAATATCGAATCAAATTTTAAAACAATATATCTTAGTAATTTTTGAAAATAATAATTTTATTTGCTTTCTTTAGTAAGTATAAGCTCGAAATCCTTATCGACAACTTAGTAGAAATTATAAAGCACGAGGTTCTTTTCGACTACTTTTTTTTAAGAATAATTTTAAGTTCGAAATCTTTATCGACAACTTAATAGAATAATTTTAAGTTCGAAATCTTTATCGACAACTTAATAGAATATTTTTCAAGCTCGAAATCTTTATCGACCACTTGAATTTTGTAATTTAGTATATTTGTAGTAATAAATTTAGAAGCAAAGTTTTATTTATTATTTTCACCTTTCAAAAATTTTTCTTTTTAAACGATAAATATTGTATTGTTATAGCTAATAAAATTATTAATTAATTATAATTATTAAATACAAAAAAATAATCTTTATTGTCGTACAATCTGATAGTACACACTGTCTGACGTGCAGCTTACCTAATGGTGTCATGCCACGCGTGTGCCACGATTACTATATTCAATATAAAATATAGCAGTTCAGAGCCCACTAGCCCAATTACTATGTAGGATAAACTTAATCCGATAATCTATGTACGGAATAAAAAAATTTTAAAAGTATTCAATAATATTTTTATTAACTAATAAAAATTAACTAAAAACACAATATTTTCAAAGTAAATTAAGATTCTATTACAGGAATTATATAACAAATAAAGTACCAGTAATAAAAAAAAATAAAAAAAATTTAAATGGCGAAGTTAGCCAAAGTCTGATACTTTATATAATAAAGTGCCTTATAACTAGCACAAAGAAAAAAAAAAAAAAATTTTATAAAAAAAAACAATCTTACGCCTTCGGTGACGTAAGCTCCTTATTCGCCAGTGCTTGGAAAGTACCCGCACCTTCGTGTGTTGAAACGTTGAAGGTTGAACTATTATTACCGGGTCGGTAACCAAATACCTTCGTCTACTTTCCAATTAATCTCCAAATTAACTACTATTCAATAACCTACTATGAATAGAGTTAATTTGTTGCTATCTGAGAATACACTGTGTATGAGCTCTATCCGCTCCTTGTTATAATTTTACAAAATTTGTTTTTTTAGAATCTTAATTTTACTTATTTAAAAAAAATTTTTTTTATATATATATATCAAACAAGCGCCATGGGTTAATCAAAGGATTAACGACTTACTTGTTTATCAATATAAAATAAAAAAAAAATTAAAAAAAAATCTATGTTATTTACTATTATTTCTATTTAATTCCCCGATATCTCCACCATATAAATGTTAAGGTTTTAGAGAATTAAATAAAAATAAAGTAAGGAAACACAAATTTTATTTATTTATTTATTATTTTTATTTATAAATTTATTTGATTTTATTTTTGATCTTTGGATTTAAAAATTTATTAAAGTACAAAAATAATAATGTACACATAATGTATTAGAAATAAATCGTAGATTTAATTAAGAATGCATTATTTAGTACATTCTTATCATATTGATACAGATTGGAATTCTTAAGCATAAAATTATTAGAAAGCTTGAATAATATCTAACCTATTCAACAACAAATTAATAAATTAAAATTTGAAATTAAAATCATAATAAAAAAATTTATTTTAATTAAATTCTAAAACTCGAAATTATACTTTAATTCTATTTTAATTTTTAAAATAATGAAATATTAATGTTAATTAATTTCTCTTTTTAATTAAAAGTAAATAGTTTGTAAACAATTTTCTCTTTTTTTTTATTATTTTGAATTCTTTGTTTATAATAATTCTTGTATTAATTGTTTATTTGTTTATTTTATTGTTTATTTTTATAAATATAATTATTCTTAATTATTTTATTATTAAAAATTGTAAATACTTTAAATTATTGTAAAAATATAAATACTTGTAAATATTTTATAAAATTAATTTCTCGTTGTTATTAGAAATGTAATAAAAAAAATAATAACCAAATATTATAATAATAAATAATAATAAAAATTAATAAATAATAATAAAAAAAATTAATAAATATAATAATAAAAATTAATAAATATAATAATAAAAATTAATTCTAAACACAAAAGAAATGTATAATTTTGAAAAATTAATAACAATTCAGTGTTAAGCTAGAATAATAATAACTTAATTATTAATAATAATAACATAAATTCATTTATATTAAATTTATATTAATTCAAACTTGATACATCTATTATCACTTTTGAAGTAATAACTTCAAATTAAGATAATAGAATCGTTTGTCAATTGGTGGAGAGTGAGTGATATAACTCCTATACGAGTAAGTTATATCTATTTTAATTATTCAAGTAGATTTAAGTAGTATAAAAAAAAAAAAAAAAAAAAAAAAAAAAAAAAAAAAAAAAAAAAAAATTATTAGGACGAGTGTTAGAATACTCGGTTATACGTTGTTTTTGAGTGTATTCAATAAGCTCATTTGCAACTCGTTTAGACGAATCTATTTGGTTAGAGACTGCGTAAAGGATTACTATAAAAGACGTAATCTAATCCCATATCTCTTCAACAGAGTGAGGTTGCAGTAAACGAGTTAACAACGGTTAATGCGCTTAGATCACCGAAGGTCTAAGATTAAATATATAGTTTTAAAATTTTCTTTTAAGGGTTTACTTGTTCCCTTTTTGTTATATTAACACCGCCGGTTTTTTTTATGGTTGTGAGGCAAAGGTGTTAATTAAAATAAAATTGTATACAAATACTACTATCTACAGTCGAAAGAATAATTAAAAAAAAAAAAAAAAAAAAAAAAAAAAAAAAAAAAAAAAAAAAAAAAAAATTTTTCTTTTTGCAAGAATAAATAAAAAAGAAATAAGTAAAATAATTCATAAATTCATAAATTAAGATAAGCGAAAATATAAATTGTAAGGTTTCTTTTTAAAATTTATAAATAAAATAATAATGATAATGGAAAATTCAACCAAGGCAATAACCTTTAATAGGTTACCTATATTAGGGAAGGATAAGGTTTCCTTTGAGGAATGGCATTTTTCGTATGAACGCTGGTGTAAAGCTAATAAAATAGAAGAAGAAGAAGATAAAATTGAATACTTAATCTCCTTAACTACAGATATAGCGAGAACCATTGTATTCAATTCATTAAACAAAGAAGCACCAGATAGTTACAAAACTATAATAAATAAATTAAGAGGACATTTCAGAGTCTCTACCTCTAAAAATGCCAGATTATTGGAATTATCTACAGTCACTATTAAAAAAGGGGAAAGAATTTCTGAATTTGATGTAAGATTCAATACCCTGTGTAATCAAGTGAATTTAGAAATTAGTGACCAAGTTATCACTTCATATTATATTAATGCTTTTAAGAATTGGGGTAAAATTTATGAAGCCTTATTAGAAGAGGAACCAACCTCACTTCAGGATGCAATGAAAATAACATCCAAGAAAGGAAAAATTATTGCTTTAATGGAAGAAAATAAAAATAAATATAAAAAATTACACGGAGTTAACAAGAAAGAAATAAAAGATTTCAATGAATCTAAAAATTATAATAATAATTATAACAATTATAATTATAGAAATGATTATTTTTCAACTTCAAATTCCAGATCGAATAATAAGCAATATAACAACAATAATAATAATTATAATCGTTACGATAATAAAAATAAACATAATGATAACTATAATAACAATATAAGAAATAATAGGTATAAAATGCAATCAAGAGAAGAAATAAACAAAGGAATTGAACATAGAATGAACACTTTAAGGTACCCTCAATCAACAATAGAAGATTTAGATGACATTACAAAAAAATTAGAACAATTAAAAATAAATTTTTGTGTACAATGTAAACGAATTGGTCACAAAATGAATGATTGCCCTGAAAACGACGAAAGCCATTTAAATTAATAATCGGGAGTACGCAATCTCCCAGGACAATTAAAATTGCAAATGAAAATGAAAATGAAAATGAAAATGAAAATAATTTCGAAAGAAGTGAAAATGACAAAGAAAATTTCACTAAAGAAGAAAGTAATATTGAAAGAAATTCTTCAAACTTTATCGGTACAGTACAAAAGAGAAAAACTTCGACAAGAAAATTAAATAACAAATCTATAGTAAAGCCTTCATTATTAAGTGAACCCAAAACAAAATTAGTAAAACAACAAAAGAAAGTAATTAAAGATGCTAGAAGAAGAAAGCTTAGCAATTCTGAAGAAAATGAACCAAATACTAGTGATGATATAGTGATGGAAGTTAATGAAGAAGAAAATAGCAATGAAAATGAGATTAATGGAGCCTCATATATTGAAAGTAATAATGAAAAAGAATCAGAAAAACCAAAAACTATTAAGAAAAGAAAAATGACCAATATCCAAATGTTAAATGAAAATGAAAAGTTTAGTATAACTGAAGAAGCTAATAACCTTTTTCCAAAAATTAGTTTATCTCAATTATTATCTGCAAGTCCGTCCATTAGAAAAGAACTTGAACAAGGTTGTAAACCAAGAGTTGAGAAAATTCTTTGTTCCTTAACTAATACAAGTCTTCCTATTATTTGTGGTGAAATAGATAATAAGACATTTAAAATCTTATACGATACCGGTACAAACGTTAATGTTATAACAAATAATTGTCTAGGCAAACTAAAACATAAAGTAATTAAACAATGTGAAAATTTAGAAGATATTACCATTGTGGATGGTACTAAAGTAACTACAAATAGTTACATTGAATTAAAAATAAACGTAAATAATAGATTAACTATTACAGAAAAATTCTATGTAATTAATTATACGAATCCATATTTTGAAATTATATTTGGTAGAGGAATTCAGAAAAAGTATCGTTTGTATATAGATCCAGATGATGATGCTGTCTACCAGAAAATTAAGAAAGGAATTAAACAAGTAACTTATATAATTAATAGTAAATCAGAAATACCTCTTGTTAATTCCATTATTATAGAAAAAGATGAACAACAAGAGTTCATCGATACATTAAATAAAATTATTGAATCTGTCCCGGAAAAATTTAAGACAGAATTTAAAAATTTAATTGAGAAGTATAAAAACTGTATGGCAACTTCAATGTCACAATTAAGTACAGCTAATTTAGAACCACATTCAATTGTGACAATTAGTAATAAACCTATAAAATTAAAACCATACAAATTATCAAAAGAGCATGCAGATATTCTTAAATCGGAAATAATTAAACTATTAGAAAAAGGACTTATAGTTCCTTCACATTCTCCATGGTCTTTTCCTGTTCTATTAGTTCAAAAGAAAAATGGGAAATGGAGAATGTGTATTGATTATCGCAAATTAAATGAAATTACTATAAAAGATTCTTACGCACTACCATTTATAGATGAACTAATTTATTCAGTAAATGGTGCGACGGTATTCTCCGCATTAGACTTATATTCTGGATATCATCAAATTCCAATGAATCCAGAAGATATAGAGAAAACAGCATTTACCACAAAATTCGGCAATTACAATTTTAAAGTAATGCCATTTGGCCTTACCAATGCTCCCGCTACCTTCCAACGGGAGATGAATAGAATATTACTTCCTTTAATCGGTAAATGTTTATTTGTTTACTTAGATGATATTGTAATTTATTCAAGAACTCTTGATGAACATCTTAAACATTTAAAGTTAGCTTTTGAAATATTTTCTAAATACAATCTTTCTCTTAACTTACAAAAATGTAAATTCTTTCAAGAAAGTGTTGAAGTATTAGGTCATGTTCTAACATCAAAAGGATTAAAAACAATTCCATCAAAAGTACAAAGTATTGCTTTGTGGGACAATCCTAAAGATGTAAGTGAACTTCGTTCTTTTTTAGGTTTAGCTAGTTATTATAGAAAATTTATTCAAAATTTCTCAATTATTGCTGACCCTCTTTTTAAGTTATTAAAAAAGAATTCAAAATATATATGGTCAAATGAATGCGAAGAAGCTTTCGAAAATATTAAAGAATGTTTACTTAATGATCCAATATTAAGTTACCCAGATTTTAAAAAGGAATTCATCATTCGTACTGATGCTTCTCTTAAAGGTATTGGTGGTGTTCTTTTACAGAAGGAAGAGGATAGTCTTGAACATCCTATCTGTTGCGTAAGTAGAACACTCTCTACATCTGAAAAGAATTACTCCGTAACGGACTTAGAAGGATTAGCTGTTATATTTAGTTTAAAATATTTTAGTCAATATATATTAAGCAATAAAAATTTAACAAAATTTATTACGGATCATAAACCATTACTTGGGTTTTTCAAAAAAAGCATTCCTACTTCTAATCGTCATGCAAGATGGATAGAAGAATTTAACAAATATAAGATTGAACTTATTTACGAGAAAGGAAAGAAAAATGTATTCACTGATGCGTTATCAAGATTACCTTCTAAAAATTCAAAAGGAATTATTCAATGCGCTAATGCAATATTAGCCGACTTTAATCCAAGGGATTTGGATCTACCAGAAGGTATAATAAAATACTTCACTAAGAATTATCAAGTTGTTGATAATACTCTATATTATAAAAAAGATGATCTTTATTTAAAAGTCATCTATAAAGATGAAGACAAAAAGGATATTATTAATCGTGCCCATTTAGTAGGACATGAAGGAGCAGAGAAAACTACTAATAGAATTATGCAATCTTACTATTGGCCTGGCATTTGGAATGATGTAAGAATGTGGATAAAAAGTTGTCACAAATGTCAAACATGCAGGCCTAAACCATTTCCAAAAAGTTCTGGAGATAATGCTACCCCTGTTGAACAACCATTTACTAGAGTAGGACTCGATATAATAGGACCGTTACCAACTACTAAAAATGGTAACAATTATATAATAACCTTAGTCGATTATTTTACCAAGTGGGTTGAAGCTAAAGCAATCCCGAACATGAAATCCGAAGAAGTAATAAAATTTCTTGTTGAAATATTTACAAGACATGGACCACCTGAAATAATAATTACCGACAATGGTAGTTCCTTTATCTCTGAAGTAACAAAGATGATGATTGACCTTTATGGTTCATGGGTTCATTACGTTTCCCCGCATCATCCTGAATCGAATGGAATGATTGAGAATCGAAACAGAGAAATAGGGAAGTTATTAAGATTATTAGTAGAAAATGAGTCTGAATGGGATGAATATCTTCCATCGGCTTTATGGGCCTTAAGAACTACTAAAAATTCAAAAACAAAATTTAGTAGTTTCGAATTACTTTATGGCAGACACGACACTTGGCCATTAGAAGTCATGTTCCCCGATATTTATAAAGATCCAAATGAATCAGAAGAAGAATATATATTTCGACGTTTCTTAAGACATCAAAATTGGGTAAAACAGGCTACTGAATATTCAGAATATGCAAATAAATATTGGGAACACCGTATTGGATTTCAAAATGCACTAAAGAAGAAATATAAACCAGGAGATTACGTAATGATAAGACTTATAGGAAGAAGTAAATTAAATCCTTACTTTTACGGACCTTTTAAAGTTGTTAATAAACAAAAATTCAATACCTTAGTATTAGAAGATCCAACTACTGGAAAACTCTTAAATAGAAATGTTCATATTAAAAATGTTTTTCCATATGTACTTCAAGAAAATTCTTTGACTTCAAGGGACGAAGTCATCTCTTAAGGGCCGACGAATTGATACAGATTGGAATTCTTAAGCATAAAATTATTAGAAAGCTTGAATAATATCTAACCTATTCAACAACAAATTAATAAATTAAAATTTGAAATTAAAATCATAATAAAAAAATTTATTTTAATTAAATTCTAAAACTCGAAATTATACTTTAATTCTATTTTAATTTTTAAAATAATGAAATATTAATGTTAATTAATTTCTCTTTTTAATTAAAAGTAAATAGTTTGTAAACAATTTTCTCTTTTTTTTTATTATTTTGAATTCTTTGTTTATAATAATTCTTGTATTAATTGTTTATTTGTTTATTTTATTGTTTATTTTTATAAATATAATTATTCTTAATTATTTTATTATTAAAAATTGTAAATACTTTAAATTATTGTAAAAATATAAATACTTGTAAATATTTTATAAAATTAATTTCTCGTTGTTATTAGAAATGTAATAAAAAAAATAATAACCAAATATTATAATAATAAATAATAATAAAAATTAATAAATAATAATAAAAAAAATTAATAAATATAATAATAAAAATTAATAAATATAATAATAAAAATTAATTCTAAACACAAAAGAAATGTATAATTTTGAAAAATTAATAACAATTCAGTGTTAAGCTAGAATAATAATAACTTAATTATTAATAATAATAACATAAATTCATTTATATTAAATTTATATTAATTCAAACTTGATACATCTATTATCACTTTTGAAGTAATAACTTCAAATTAAGATAATAGAATCGTTTGTCAATATTTGATACGTGACCACTATAAATATGATATTTAGGTAGATTCTTTAGGTTAAAGAAATACTTAAATATTATTGGTCAATAATAATTTTATAATAATATATATAATTTTAGAATAATAATTATTAAACGGAGAATTCTTTTATTTATAAGTTTATACTTATGATAAATTAATTCATATAAATAGCTATTTTATATTTTATTTTAGTATAGTTAAAAAGAGATATTATATATATTTGAGATAATTAATTATAATATTTATATAAGAGAGTAATAATAATAATTTATGTAATAATTAATAATTAATAATAAATAAAGAGAACATTAAAAAGATATATTTATTACTTTATTTTATATTATTGTATGTGTTATTTCTAATTAATATTAGAATATATTATTTTGTCATAATTCCTTATTGTCATTGCCCATAAATAAATATTAATTTAGATACATAAATAAAATACCGTATCATCTATGGTAAAGAATGAATTAATAACCTTTATTTTATTATTAATAATTCTTTACTTGTCAAGGATTTGATACAAATTAATTTATATTTAATACCACAAAAATAACAATTTAATTATAAATATAATTTGTACTCCTTAAATCCTTGTACCGTTCATAACCAAATTAATATTGTATTACATATTAATTAATATTATCCCTTTTATACATTATTGAACCCCTAATATATTAATTGATTAATATTGTATTACATATTAATTAACATTATCCCTTTTTATATTAATTAATATAGTTGAATATTATTTATAAAAATTGTTTTTTATTAATTATATTATTTTATATATTTTTATTATCTTATATTATATATGTATTATTCTATTACTTTATATATTAAAATTATATTTTATATTGTTATCTTTAAATTAGTATTTATTAAAATATATTATTAAATATTTTATATTGTTTTTCAAAATATAAAAGAACTAAAAAATATTCTTTTTTTAAATCTTTGTAAGATTATTATTTACAAATAATCTGATAACTTTATAATAAAACATATTAAATAAAAATATAGTTAATTAAAAGTTTAATAATAAAATAATATTTTATATTTGAATAAATCAATTTATAAAAATAAAATAATATCAAAAGGTTATTAGATTAAAGGCTTCCAACCAAGTTTACCCTTTAATCTAAGTACCAACTTAACATTACTAAATTGTACTTTCCTATATTCTTCATAACCTAAAGCCTCATTGTAAAATTTAATTTATTTTGATATAAATTAATTTTAATTTGTAATAATGTAAATAAATTTTAATTAATCACTTTATTGTTATATTATTAAATATATGTATATATTAAAATACAATTGTAAATATTAAAATTATACTTTTAAGATACTAAATTATTAAAAATATTAATTAAATATTATTATAAAAAATTATTATAAAATTATTAAAATTATTAATAAATATTATTCTAAAAATTATTATAAATTATTAATATTATAAAATTATTAAAATTATTAAATATTATTATAAAAATTTATTTATTATAACTATTAAATATTATTATAAAATTATTAAGATTATTAATTAAATTTATTATTAAAAATTATTATTAAAAATTATTACTTATTATAAAAATTATTATTTAATATTATCAAATTTATTAATTAAATATTATAAAAATTTTATTTTATTTTGAAAATAATTACAAGTATTATTTAAAATAATTAAAGATTATTAAATTTATTATATTAATCTTTAAAAACAATTTATTTAACTTAAAAATATCAAAGAAAATAGTAAAAAACTATTTTCTATATATTTATTTTATAATTATTTTTAATTAAATTATATTTGAATATTATATTATTATATTTATAAAAATTAAAACAAAAATGAATTATTGATATAAAATTAATTCAATAATTCTATAAAATTACTTAAATTATAAACAATTAATTATACTTTAAATTTATAAAAAAATATAAATATTGTAACAATTTCTTAAAAATTAAATGTGTGTACTTTAAATAAAAAAATTTTATATTAATAAAAAAAATAAATAAATAACTTTTAAAAAAAAGATTATTATTTTTTTTTTTAAAATCAAAGCAGGGTAATACCCGTCCCCCCCTGCTTGATTTTAAATATCTAAGTGTCAACCCCGAGTCTACCATCTACGATTCGTTACATATACTAATAATTCAATAAATAAATATTTTCATAAATCCTGTTAAGATTATGATATAATTTATAGTTTAAATTTAAATAAAATAATATGGTTTATTAAAAATATTCACTAAGTCGATATGTCTATATAGTAATATACTATATAGATATATAATAAAAATAATAAATATTTAAATGTTTAGTTTAATAAAAATTTATTTATAATAAACTTTGATAATTAGAATTATCAAATTAATTTAATTTTAAATTTGTTTATTTTATTTAATAATAAAATATCTATAATATATTACTATTAAGGTAATTTTACAATAACCTTACAAAGAACATAAAAGATAGATTTTTACATCTTTCTTTTATACTTTGTAAGTTACATAATAATAATATTTAATTATAAGATAATAATAATATAAATAATAATAAAATATAAGGAAATTTAATTATATAATTAATTTGAATAATTGAATTTAATATAGATATGTTGTAAACATATATAAAAACATAATATAAATAAAATACACGTGACGTCAAATGTATCATTGAAAT